>QEPC01006720.1:2723607-2756136 GCA_003113815.1 Sphenodon punctatus | reverse complement strand
GGCGGGGTTGGTGAGAGAAGGAGAGACCCCCACAGGAGAGAGTAGCAGGCGTGACAGAGTCCGAGGGAGTGATCCAAGTTTCGGTAAGGGCAAGGAGCTGGAGGGAGCAAGAAAGGAAAAGATCATGGATATAGGGAGCTTTACTGACAGATGAGCGACAGTTCCAGTATTGTATTGTATAATTATTGTATTGTATAATTATTTTTTTAAGCAGGGACTGCTAGAATTTTGACAATGTATGTATGGTTCTGCAATGCATTTGTTTCGGTTGGCAATGACCGTGTGGTCGCGCCTTAATAAAGAATAGAAATACAATACAAAAAATAAACAAATGAAAGCAAGACCACAGCCAGGTGAAGGGGTCGGGACAGGAAAGCTGCACCCGAGCACAGGGAAGGGCAACACATGTGGACGAATCCAATGCAAAACAAACACACATAGAAGACCATCAATCAGTAAGCAACTGTAATGGTAAAGGAAGGCACCCTCCAGGGGTGCAGTGGGTCAAAAGCAGACATGCACCCCAAATGCAATGATGGATCCAACAAGAAGTGTTCATGGGCCTGCCACAAAAACGGGAAAAGGGTTGCCAGATAGATGCATAAACGTAGGCAGTGTCTCAGCACTACACGTTCCAGGGCATGCAGCAGCACCATAGGCGCCAATGCAAGCCCTGGAACAGGTAGCTGAAATACGTGACCAGCACCATGTACCCCACAACCCTGAATGCAAGATGCAGTCAATCATATTACAGCAGCCCACGCATGGCAGCTAAAGCCATGGGACAGGTGTGCCCAGTTAGGAACCATGAAAGCACACAGAGATGCCGACCAGGAGCTATGGGACTGTGCACATCACACAGAATCACCCAACCCAAGAAGCAGCCCAGGACCGGATCCCCATGCAGGACACAAACAGTTGTCAGTGCAGTGAAAAGACCCAGCAAGCACAGGAGAGGGCACAGATGGGCCACCATGCGTACCCAAGGGGCAACTGAGAAATGAACTGTACCAGACAGAAATGGTCACACCGTGCATACCCATCCCTGCCAACACGCACTGCCACTAATGGACAAAGCAAGCCAACAACCCAGCCCAACAACAGTATGCAGTGGGTCACCTCAGAGGAACAGGGAATGCCGCACATATGCAAGCCAGGACAGGAAGGGCACAGGTGGAGCATTTACCCAGATCACAGATAAAGGGGAGGCATAACACATTCAGCTACACAAAGGCTGCACTTTATTGCAATAGGGAGAGGAATGCAGTAGGAAACGGATCAGCAAGAACAGAAATCCTGCCACACAGTACTGCTGGTAGGACCCCAACACCCTCTCCCCCCATTAATACGGCACTAACTGGCTTCTCTAGACCACCCTCATACAGGGGAAAGCCCAAAGCTGGAGAAACAGTAGCACAGCAAGAGCCACTTGGAGCAGGTCACATACAGGTGGGTCACTAGGTCACACCAGGGGAATAGTTAGTGCTAACGACAGCAACAAATCTCAATAGGAGATTAAGCAATGCAGAGCCAGGAACCATGCAGCAAACCGACGAGGTCACATATGATGATATCCGTTCAACTAACCATCCTAACGCTGATGTGGATCATGCCCAGGAAACCCTGCACTTACTGCATAACCATTCCAGGTAAACAGGCCACGATGATAACCATGGGCACGCATGTGCCTGTTCACCATGAAGCGTGGGAGGTAGGGTTGTCCGCTGGCGTAAGCAGCTCCGAGTCGGACATCCACATGGTTCCGAACATCCGACAGCATGGCCATCTCCTTGGCATCAGGGACCCCGGTGAGATACGGACCCCAAGACGGGGGTTCAAGCAGACCCATACAACCAAGACGATCCAGGCATTCAAGAGGACTCTTGCAATAACCCTGGGCACACATCACAACACTGGAAAAGCTGCTAGCAAGAGATGCACCTCCACACAGGAGACACAACTGAAGGTCCGAGAGCCCAGCCACGGTACGAACTGCCACTAGTTCACAGGCATCCCAAGGCAACACCACTCCAGGAGGAGGCACGTTCACTGAGTTACCATGCAGATGGAAGCCTAAATTGCTCAATCTCCTCTGGCAGGCAAGGTTCCTGAAGGGGTGTCCCAACAACCAAATCCGTTGTGAACAGGTTGAAGCCATCGAAGGGGTTGCGTGATTCCTGAGAAGCATCTGCACATCATCTCTCTGCCGCAGGCTACTGAGCAGCATGGTGGCACAACATGACCAAGCCTCTTCGACACGCACCTCTCTTTTAAACCTTACATTGACTGTGTTGCCAAATCCTGCCGAATCACCCTCCATAACATTGCTTGGATCCGCCCCATTCTCTCTACCTCTTTGGCCAAACCCTTGTTCATGCCATGGTTATCTCTTGCCTCGATTACTGCAACCTCTTCCTTGCTGGCCTCCCTCGCTCTCACCTGTCCTGCCCTTATCGCAATCCAAAACTCCGCTGCCAAGTTCATTCACTCTGCCCGTTGCTTCGACCATGTGCAGCCTCTCCTCTTCTCTCTTCACTGACTCCCCCTTCCTGAACGTATCCTGTTTAAACTCCTGGTATTCACGTTCAAAACACTCCACAACCAAGCTCCCCCTTACCTCTCAGACCTAATCTCCCTACGCACTCCTGCACGCGCTCTCTGCTCCTCCTCTGTTCCCTCCCTCACTCTCCCTTGTTTCTCCTGCTCACCTAACTGCCTTCGACCCTTTTCCCTCGCTGCCCCCCATGCCTGGAACTCCCTCCCTACCCACATCCGCCTTGCCCCCTCCCTCCGCTCCTTCAAATCCCTCCTCAAGACCCACTTTTTCCTCATTGCCTTTCCCAATGCCTGCTAGTCGTTCCCATATATCTATTGTCTGCCCTCCTCTGCAGACTGCTGCAACCATCCTGATTGTAACCAAGCCAAGCACACGCACCTGAGACTTCACATCCATTTGAATGTTTGTTGTTTGTTGGTCTTCTCCCCTGTCTCTCCCACTGTCCACTCTCCCTGTCTCCCCCTCCTTGTCTTTTAGATTGTAAGCCACAGGCAGGGACCGCATCTATTTCTATGTTCTGTACAGCACCAGGTCACACTACTGGCGCTATATAAATGTTTATAATAATAATAATTAATAACCAAGCCCATCGGGAAAGGCACCCCTGTGTCCGGATATGCCTGCAAGTCTAGTGCAAGGATGGAGCTCTATGATTCCCCTTTGAGGCTGGACAATCAAATGCAATGGCGATACCACCCACAGCTACATGCCATCAGATAACCAAGGCCAACATATGGAGCTACCCCAGACAGCAACTTCCCCAGCAACACAGGGAATACACTCCCACATTCCTAGCAGATGAAATATCCTTGTTCCCAAGGAGGATGGGGGAGGAAAGTGCTCCAAAGCACTGACATCACACAGTAACAAAGGGCAATGCACAACAAACCACCATAGGTGCAGGGGGAAGGGCATCACGGTTACAAAGCCACATATTAAACAACAGAGCACAAAGCAACGCATGCTGTCTGCCAACATCCATCATGGGGATGCAAAGTGAACCGATCCATATGGGTGGGGGTATAAGCAATATAACCCCATGGTCAAAGGCACAATAACCGCAAGATGCCAGACAGACCGGAAAGCTGGACAGGCCATGGCTAATGACAGCAATGGGGACCAAGGGACAGGCTATATGGAACCCTGTACATATCAGATCACACATAGGCCAATCAGAGCAGTGCCTCAGTAGTCCCCTGGCAAACAGTGAGAAGCACGTCCCTCACTAACCATTGCCAGTATGGCTTAATGACTGCAGGCCCACATGCCCAAACAGCACCATATCCCTCAGGGAGTCCGGAAAACTACAGAACAAGCTGAGCCCACCTAGAAAACATCACAGCAGCTGATGGGAAACCCCAAACAGCGGTCACAGCATACCCTGGTCACACAGGCCCCCGCCCCAACAGCTTTCACAACAACCCTAAGCCCCATCCCACCAAATGCTAATAGCACCAATAAGCCATTAACAAGCAGTCCTGCAAGCTGGGTGTGGACAGGTATTGAAACCGGCAGCAGATGGCAATAGAGGGGATGATCCACCACTAGCACACACATGGCCATTCCACCCATGCAAATGTAGTGACAAGGTGCCTGTCAATGCATTCCCACAGGTCAATATTGGTACAAAGGGAGGGGCCAGAGGATGGAAAGTGGAGGAGGGATAGCCAAGATGATAGACCACCAGAACCTAATGCACACACACCCTGGGCTTCCCGGTACCATGAAGGGGAACAGAATCTGAATGCATACCATCAGCAACATATACCCTTATGGTCAGTTACAGGCACATGCCCCCAATGTCATTGATGGACACGCATGGACATGGTAAAATCCCAATTGGCAGGGGGAGGTGTACAACAATACGTACTACACATCCCACTGACGCAGGGAGCAGAATGCATGACCGTTACATTGGTGAGAGGACATGGGCAGGGATAACAAGCATAGCTGCAATGATGTGCCATTGGGTTGAACACTGGGTGGCAGGGTAACAAGTGTGCTGATGTAACACGGGGCTCACAGAAGTAGCCATAAGTATGATACCAGGTGCAGCCATATTTATTTATTTATTATTATTATTATTATTATTTTATATTATATATTTTATTATTTTGTTATATATTGTTAAAAATATTTATTTATTTTATTTTACTATTTTTCTACCCCGCCCCCTCCTGCTCACAGAGCAGCTCAGGGCAGCTTACAAAATGCATAAATAAACATCATAATAAAAAACACATAAAATATCATTAAAAACATTAAAATGATAAAAAGAACTAAAAGGGTAGAATTCACCCAACCCACCCTATCCGTCTCCCTCTTCAAAGGTCCGGCGGTACAGCCAGGTCTTACACTGTCTTTGGAAACAGGAGAGGTCCGGGGCCAGGTGGGCCTCCATCAGGGGGAGTTCTACAGCCTGGGAGTGGCCACCAAAAACGCCCTCCCCATTGTCGCCACCTGGACAACCCGGGGGACTCCGAGTTGGGCATCCCCGGCGGACCGCAATGCAATCCAGAGCCTGAGGCAGTCCCGCAGGTAAACTGGGCCCAGGCCGTTTAGGGCTCTATAAATCATTACCAGCACCTTGAATTGGGCCCAGAAGATAACAGACAGCCAGTGCAGAGAACGGAGCACCAGTGTAATGTGCTCGCAGTGACCCGTCCCCATTAAGAGATGGGCCGCTACATTATGCACCAGCTGCAACCTCCGGACTGTCCCCAAGGGAAGCCCCACGTAGCGTGTGTTACAGTAGTCTAGTTTAGAGGTAATAAAGGCATGGATGATGGTGGCCAGATCCGAGTCCGAAACATACAGCTGCAGTCATCGTACCAGAAATGCTCGCCTCACCACAGCCTCCACCTGGAGATCCAGGCGGAGCTGTGAGTCGAGGAACACCCTCAGACTACGGACCTGTGTGGCCATAGGTGGGCAGATTCCATCGATAATGGGGGCCACCACCACCCCAGCCCTACCCAACAACATCACCTCCATCTTGTCGGGATTCAACTTCAGACAGCTTGCCCTCATCCAGTCCCCCACAGCTGACAAACACTAGGTAAGCACTGAGATTGCCAGGTCTGAGTCTACAGAAAAAGAGAGGTAGAGTTGTGTGTCATTGTCATACTGATGACAACGCACACCGAACCCTCTCACAACCTCACCCAAAGGCTGCATATACACGTTGAACAGGACAGGGGACAGAATAGAACCCTGTGGGACTCCACACATGAGGTCCCGGGGAGATGAAGTACATTCCCCGAGAACCACACACTGAGTTATCCCGGCCAGGAACGAGCAGAACCATCCAAGAATAATTCCACCCACTCCAGTCTGGTACCGCATTCAAGCCACCAACATCTCGTGGTCAATGGTATCAAATGCAGCTGACAGATCTAATATTATTATTATTATTATTAACAAACATTTATATAGCGCAAGCAGTGTACCTGGCACTTTACAAAGTAATAAAACAGACACGGTCCCTGCCCCTAGGGCTTACAATCTGAGAGACAGGAGCTGGGGGAGAGACTTAGGAAGGGGAACAGAGGGAGAGACAAGGGGTCTAACATTCATGAAGATGCGAGGTCTCAAGTGCACGTACTTGGCTTGGTTACGATGAGAATGACAACAGGCAGGTCCATGTTGAAAGGATAAGGGTAAACCGATCGTAGGTATAGGAATAGTGGCTCAGCAGGATAAAGAGTCAGACAGAACAGAGCGAAAGAGGTGAGTTTTAAGGAGAGATTTGAAGGTATGAAGGGAGGGTGCAAGGCGGATGTGGACAGGGAGGGAGTTCCAGGCATGGGGGGCAGCAAGTGAGAAGGGACGAAGGCGCTTAGGGGAGCAGGGAAGGCGTGGAAGGGTGAGAGAAGGGACAGAGGAGGAGCGAAGTGCACGGGCTGGAGTATGGAGGGCAATAAGTGCAGAGAGGTAGGGGGGAGTAAGGTTGTGAAGAGCTTTATAGGTGAAGACTAGGAGCTTGTGCAGGATTCCCTCACAAAGGGGAAGCCAGTGAAGCGAAGAGAGGAGGAACTGCACATGGTCGAAGCGACTGGCGAGGTAGATGACCCTGGCAGCAGAGTTTTGGACAGAGATGAGGGGAGAAAGGTGAGACCGGGGAAGGCCAGTGAGAAGGAGGTTACAGTAATCAAGGCAAGAGATGACCAGAGCATGAACAAGAGTTTTGGCAGACGAGACAGAGAGAAAAGGGCGAATCTTAGCAATGTTATGGAGGGAGAAGCGACAGGATTTAGCAACAGAGTCAATGTAGGGTTTAAAAGAAAGGGGTGAGTCAAAGATGAAGCCTAGGCTACGGGCTTGGGGGACAGGCAGGATGGTGACTCCATCAATAGTTATTGACAGTGAGGAAGGAGAGGAAGGATGAGGGGGGAAGATAAGGAGTTCAGTTTTAGCCATGTTGAGTTTGAGTTGATGTTGAGACATCCAGGTAGAGATGTCAGAGAGACAGTTGATGAGATGAGCTTGAACAGAGGGAGAGAGAGAGGGAGTAGAGAGATAGAGTTGAATGTCATCAGCATAGAGGTGGTATTGGAAGCCATGGGAGGCAATGAGTTTGCCTAAGGATGAGGTATAGATCGAGAAGAGGAGAGGGCCAAGAACAGAGCCTTGAGGAACACCAACTGAGAGGGGGAAGGAGGAGGAGGCGGAGTTGGAGAGAGACACATTAAAGGAGCGGTCAGAGAGGTAGGAGGAGAACCAGTTATAGACAGAGCCACAAAAGCCAAGGGAGTGAAGGGAATCCAGCAAGAGTGAGTGGTCAACAGTATCGAAGGCAGCAGAGACATCAAGGAGGACAAGAATGGAATAGAGACGTTTAGATTTAGCCACCAGAAGATCGTTGAATTAAAATAGAAGATCTTCCCCGGTCTAATTCACGGCGCAGGTCATCAATCAAAGTCACAAACTCAGTCTCCATGCCAAACCCAGGGCAAAAACCAGACTGCACGGGATCAAGAAAACTGACCTGATCTAGATGCTCCTGAAGCTGCCAAGCCACCACCTATTCAATAACCTTCCCTAAAAAGGGAAGGTTAGAGACTGGCCAATAGCTGGTCGGGGAATCAATGTCAAGAGATGGTTTCTTGAGATGGGGCACACCACCACCTCTTTGAGGCAGCTCGGCACCCTGCCCTCCCTAAGGGAGGCATTGACAACCTCCGCCAGTAACGGCCCTAATGTCTCCCGGCAGGCCTTGACCAGCCAGGACGGGTATGGATCTAATTCACAACAGGTGGCCCTTGCAGCCCCAAGGACATCTATTGCATCAGCGGGCAACAATCACTGAAATTAATCCCATGAAATCGGACAAGGCGGGTCCTCCGCCCCCTCAGGTTCACCTACTGTTATAAGTGCAGCATCAAAGTCACGGTGAATCTGAGAGATTTTATCCACAAAAAAGTCAGCAAACATGTTACAGCAGGCACTGGAAGATTCCAGTTTCAGGCGGAGAGAGGCCGAACTGACCAGCCGCTGCACCACACGGAAAAGCTCCTCTGGACATGACTTTGCGGATGCTATGAGGGCAGCAAAGAACTCTTTGAATATGTGGCCATGACTACGGGGTCAGCAGGTTAATCAGAGTAGATGATACTGTTGGGTCTGCCATGCTGGGATGTACACCGAACTAAAGATAATAGACCAAGGTGTACCATGTACTATGTCACATTGGCATGCATAGCCATGATTGTACCTGATCGTTCCACTGCCCTAATCCAGGCATGGCTGCCCATCAGGCCCAAGGGTGCTTTCCATAGGTGTAGACCATGGTGAATGAGGCTGCTGAAATTATATTAAAGGGCAGCATGTTGCCACAGTCAGGTCCACATCAAACCCAGGTTGGTTACTACATACCGCACATGCCACCTGTTATGCTGTGGTTGTGCATAGCCCTCGCCAGGGCCTCGTGGACTCAGTAGGTAAGGACCCATATCAATGTCCACCGTTGGCCCCTGTGAGTTGTACCACCCACAATCAGTGGTAATGGGTCAAAGGTAGGGTTGCCTAACAGTCACAGTATTCCTGCCCACCCGGTGTTCTGGGTTGCAGAGTCAGCATCTGCCCCATCGGTGTGCTTGACACACGTACCTCGGTGGCAACCCCAATCAGTTGTACTGTGGGTGGAGCACCCCTAATGTGCTGAGTGGGCCACACAGGTGTCCCTACAGGGCCATGTACTGCAATCAATGCCCTATGGATAGCTAGTGCAGGACCGCACAGTTATGCCAACGACGGACCTAACAGTGCCACTATGAGTGACGCTACACATTCTAATCAGTGCATCATCCCAACATGCACCTAAAGCAATATATGGGCCATGAACCACAAGAAGAGGCAGAGGAATGAATACAGAGATTTACCTTGCATCACTTAGGTTTAAGTGGTCAGTACTGTACATGATGATCAGAACAATTGTTGGTTAGGGACATTGGAACCATATCTATGGCACACCGTCATGGGACAGGCTGTCCTCCGGAACACTTGCATAACTCATGGAGAGTACAACTGCACACGGTTACAAATTTACAAATCACTGGCTACTAGCAATACATATACTGATGTACATTGTCCGTGCTACTGACATCTGTAGGCACTTTGTGAGCACTGGATCGTCCTATAGTGGTGTTGTCGACTATCATTCATGCCATCCCTGATGTGGGATCTTTATCCATCCGTCCAGCCACTGTAATGGTTGTATGGCGCATGCTGATTATGATACCGCTGCTGTTTTCTGCTGTTGGTCCATTCAACCCATCTGTAATGCAACAGTGTGTTGCAACAGAGCATGTTTGACGGGTGTTGGACACCTGTCCTCCTGGTGAGTGGTGCATGAATGTTTACTAGTTGTTTTTGTACCTGCACAACCCGCCATTGCAGCCTCACATCATGGGTTCTCATATAGATATGTGATCTCTGACCGCGTTGGACGGGTACGTGCTGCACTGCAGTTGTGGCACCATGTACACCTATGCAGGCTGTGCAACATGAACCTGGCCCATTAACCCATCAGGCATCCCTAACCACATCACCAACGCACTCACGTACCTCGTTCTGCTGCTGTACTGTGACCTGGAAGGGAAACTACTCTGTGACTCACAAATGTCCTCCTCCCACATGCTCCCTTGGTCCTGGCATTTGCTGTCCTTGCTGTTGTTGGGGCAACACCCCTGCAGTCTGATGTGCACAGAAGGCAATAATGTTACTCATGTGGGAAGGCCACCTTTGCAATATGTGTTATCCCCATGGGATCATGATGGCCAACCCATTGTACATATCCACCTGTAACCATCAGCACTATGGGCAATGGTCCTTAGGGCTTGTCATCCTTATTTCCATGTGGTGCATCAATCCACATTGCATTGTTGCCCCTCAATGGTCCACTATTCTGTAATACCAGATGGCATGTGTGGGTGGAGGTGTGGATGTACGTGGCCTGCATTGACATTATGTAGCCATTGCCACCTAGACAGACATACCTTTGAGCGTATGACCCTGACAGGATGTAGCCACCTTACTCTCAGGGATCACATATGACCTGTTTTTGGAATTAATCCATCGGTGGCGCTGTGAGGCTAATAGCTGTTACATTTGGTTTGGTGGTTGGCGACTGATCCTTACTTGGGGTGAGGCCTGTCCATTGGTTCGTAGTGCACACCATATGATTATATGCCTATACGTTATTGCAGCGTAGTCTATCACTTGCACAAAAGGATTGCAGATATTAGGGATGGGCGAACGTGGTTCGGATGTTCAGATTTCGGACTCCGAACCGAACATCGGAACCAAACTCTTGAACGACTGAACAGTTCGGTCATGTTCGGACGAGTTCAGATGAGTTCGGAGGCAGGAAAAACGTCTTTCCAGGGCCGAAAATTAGGTTTCGGTTTCCTTTCGGTTTCGATTTCGCTATTTTTGAATGTTCGGCCAAGTTCAGCCAAACCGAACTCGGCTGAACCAAACCATCGAAACCAAACTCGGGTTTTGAACCGAATGACCAAACATCCGAACCGTGTTCTGTTCGCCCATCCCTAGCAGATATCAGGGGCATAGCTAGGGTGGAATGTACCCCTAGCCAAGAAGTCAAGATGGGGCCCCCTCTTTGTGTCCTGCCGGCGGGCCTAGGGGTGCTGCCTGGCTCGGCAGGCCTGGGGGTGCTGCTGTCAAACACACAAGACACCCAAAATGCAGCCAGCCTATTAAGTGCATTATGCCATGAAAAGAGACATATATATACATATATATATATATAACCAGTTCAGTTGTGCCCCCATAATCAATGCATGCTGCCTCCACCCCATAACAAGTTCATTTGCACCCATGCCCCCATATAATCAATTCACACTGCCCCCCACATTTAACCATTTCATTTGCGCCCCCAGGGCAGCGTGAATTCATTATATGAGGAGCACAAATGAACTGGTTATGGGGTGGGGGTTTAAAGGCAGTATTCCTGTTAGCAATAACTTCATTAAGAAGAATTAGTGAAATAGTAGCCATAATAATCTCAGAACCATGTTTACAGATTTTCTAAGATAGAATAGATATTGCTTTACATCCTAAATTCCTACCCAAGATAGTATAAGTAAGACAGTTGTAAGAATTTGGCCCTTTTTACACGGGCCTCTCCCACCCATGAACACCCAGATTTTTGCGTGTTCATAGGTAGAGGAGCCCAATGTGAACGATGCGGCGCGTGCGCCCGCGGTAAATGGGTGGGTGCACGTGCGCCCGCCTAACATGCATCCCCTCCTCTGCCCCCTCTCTCTCACCCTCCCTCGCCTCCCCTGCTCCCCTAACTGCCTTCGTCCCTTCTCCCTAACTGCACCCTATGCCTGGAACTTCCTCCCTGCCCACATTCGCCTCACCCCCTCCCTTCGTACCTTCAAATCCCTCCTCAAGGCCCACCTCTTCTGTTCTGCTCTCCCTGACTCCTCACTCCTGCTGATACCCTTCATCCAGTACAATCTGTTACCTGAGGTCTGCGTACTCATTTCCTCACCACATGGACCAACCAGCCATCGTTCTTGATGTAACCAAGCCAAGCGCATGCACCTTGGACCTCACATCCTCGTGAATGTTACACTCCTTGTCTCTCCCTCTGTTCCCCTTCCTTCGTCTCCCCACAACCCCCGTCTCTCAGATTGTAAGCCCTAGGGCAGGGACCATGTCTATTCAATTACTTTGTAAAGCATCAGGTACATTGCTTGTGCTATATAAATGTTTGCTAATAATAATAAAATAATAATGCCCACTCACCCCCACTCGTCTCCACACATGGAGCAACTGGGGGAAACAGCAGTTGCTCCGTGGGTTCGGATGAGTGAGGGGTGAGTGGGGATGCATGTGCGGCCGTGTGCACACCCCCATCTACACACTGGTGTGCCCATGGACCCCACAGCTGGCGAAGCCGTGTAAAAACAGCCTGTGAGGAGCCACTCAAAGAAGAACAGAAGGTTGCTGCCTTGTAAACAAGGTTCTTTGAGATTGAGCCTAACATTCTCACAACACCCACTCTTCCAGTCCCACATGGAATTTTCTTATATTCCTAGAAAGGGTTGGAAGGAACTGTCGGGGGGGAGAGTGCTTTTTATACTAAAGGAGCTCAAGATCATCACGTGGTCTATTTGAATAGGATGAGCATGCACAACCCAGTTGTGAGAATGTTAGCTGCCATCTCGAAGAACCTTCTTTTCAAGGCAACAACCTTCTGATCACTCACTGGGGAGGAGTTGTTTGTTTACAAACAGATCATGTCCAGTGTCCCTGCTGCTGCTGCAGCACTACGAGCAGGCAAGAGATGGGGACACCCCCCATAATGTGGGGGTACCCTGCACTCAGGCCTCCTTCAGACCAGACCAGACCAGGTGCAGGGTTGTCCCTGCAGGGCCAGGCAGTGGCCCCTGGTGCCTAGAGGCCCCCGGCTTTATGCTGGGTTCGTTCAATGGATGCTACGCCCCTGGCAGATATAATACGCAGCATCTGCAGCTTGTGAGTCCTATGTGTCTGGAGGGATAAAGGGGCATTCTCTCATAGCTTGGATGTCCGATGGCCAGGTACCTGTCAACTATAACCACCATCAGCATTGTGGTAGATGACTGCTGTGCGGTACCTGTGTAGACTGAGGTTCCCTTACCGCTTGTCCTGTTGAGGGATGTGTCCACTCCCTTGCTGTATGTGCCCTTCAGCAGTATTACCATATCTGTGCTGCACGGCCCACAATACCAGGGCAATGACACAGGATGACAGCTCATGGAGAATGCATTATAGCCTTGCAAGAGGCAGATAGTGGTGAACGGTGGGGCAGAGGGTGGTCTTGGGGACCTGCCAATGATCCTGCATGGTCATGGCCATGGAAGTATTGTAACCACAAGGTTGACCTCAACACACAGTTAGCAGTCCTGATCTGTACTGGCTGTTACTCACTTTCATTATTGATGGGTTGGATAGCCTGATTTGCCTGTCAGTGATTGGATCACTGCATGCTGTGACTGTGTCCTGCTGTTTGCATACTAGGTATGGTAATGCCTCCTTAACATGGTCTCTCTATTATGGCCTTGTGCTTCCGTGCCTTTGCCACCCTTGATCTGCTAGAACGTTGTTGGGTTTCCAGATGTCCCCCACCGGCACTTTGTGCCCCAGCGTCCTACTCCAACTTTTATCTGCCCGGGGCCTGTTACACATTGGGATGTGTTCCTTCATCAACCAAGTGAGGTGACCAGGTTGCTGCATATTTACTGGACCCTTCACTTGTATGCATGTTGCGGGCCCTGCATATGTGCCGTTGTTGCCTATGCTGTATCAGCTACACGTTATTCCCCCACTTTGGTGGGCCTCTGGTTACTAACTATGCACCCTATGGTTCCTGGGTTGTTGGGGTGGCAATTCCCTAGCCATGCTGGACATGGGGTGTACTATGGTGCCTGGATCTAAGGTATCTTCAGGGTGCTGATGTCTCCTGCTGTGGTGTATCAGCGGTGTCAGCATAGCTATGCTGTGCTTTCCATAAGCAGCTGTAATTGTTGCATCTACCGGGCGCACCTGCTTGCCATGATCAATCCCTCCCCCGCCCCCAGAGCGAACCTCCCACTTATATCATACTGCATTAAGGTTGCACTCACCAAGTCCAACTTCAACACCTCCCTTGAACCTGCTCACGGCTTTTGTCCTGATTATGGCAGCTATGGTTTTCTCCCACTCATTCAGGTGTTCCAGCCTTTGAGAGGTGGCCACTGCCTGTGCGTCTGCGATGGTTCCCATTCTTGCCTTGATGTGGCGCGTTAAATCACGCCATTTGTGTTTGTACCCACTTGCGGAGTGGGGGTGATATCCCAGGCACTGATTTCCTGGCTGGTCTTCTCCCAAAAGGTCTTCCTGACAGCAATCGCCTGAGTACAGCTGTCCCTTCCCATTGAGACGTTAGAGTTGGAAACCCCACTTTTGATTAGCAGCTCCACCTCATGAGGCAACCAGTTGGGTTGTCTGCTGTGAGTTGTTCTTTTTTTCCTCTTACCCTGGGGGGGCTCTTTAGGGTTACTGCCCATCGAGCTTTCTGCTGAGCTCTGCTGTGTGCTCTCATCAAGTGCTTTGTCTGATGAGTCCTTATTCATGATGGGATTGGGTTCTTCATCTATGCTTGGATGGTAATCAGGGTCAGAATCCTCCAAGCTACTGGGCTCTCTGCCTGGTTCGGGTGGTCATATTGTGGGGGACTGTTAACAACGGTCCCGGCTCAGTTATCTGAATGCTGTTGTGTGTGAAGGATACTGTGCCATGAGAGCAATATGTAGGATATGTCCCAGGTGTTGTGGAATAGTAATTCTCGCTGCGTCAGTGCAATTCATCTTGCTACATATGCCTGCTTGTAATTGGGTTGATTGGTTGCAGCTGTGCTGCAACGAAATGTGTGCAGGATTGGATCATTCGTGTTGGGCATCATCAGCCATTGGCTGGTGTGCGGCTTTGGGCATGGGTTATGTTGCTTTACTGCCTGGATTTTCTGGTTTGTGCTGAACCACGTATATGTTCCACTTTTATGCTCTTACTTGCTTGTGCTGTGATGTGCCGGTCTACCGCTGGCGGTGCTGGTTCATTCATCCCATGCCCCCTGTCCTATTGTTGTATCCATGGGCCTGATTCTGTTTCCCTTTACTCCTATTTGGCCCTGACAGCATGCATTTTCTTTTTTTATATGTTTTCATGCGGGTCATTATGGAGGCTGCAATGGACCTTCTTGCCTGCTGTCAGCGGCCCATTTTCCCCTCCATCCCCAAGGAACAGCCGCCCCCACAGCTGGTGCAGCGGACAGTGGTAAAGCAGGCTGTCCTGCTTGATGGCCTGTTCACAGTTACCCCGGTCTGGGGCTGCAGCACTTCTGGGCAGTCATGGTGGTCTCATAGGCCACCGTGGTCACCCATCAGGGAGGGAGGTGGGCCGGCTCTGAGCAGTGCGGGGGCGGGGCCATGTGGACGCATGTCTGCACATCACCCTGCCCTCTTCCCACCCACTCCCTGGCCCGGCCACCATCACATTTGTTTGGTGACCAGGCAATTCCTGTATGAAGCGGGGGCCCTCACGCCGGAAAGGATTAAAGTGTGGTGGTGCTCAGCACCGTCACATGTGAAAATACCCATAGTGGATTCTTACATTGTGCTTTCTTCAGCTTTTGCACAGTCTTTACTACTTGAAAACAGTGATGTGTAAATGTACAGTAAAGTGTCTTTTTTAACCTTTGGAAAAAAAACCAGCCCTATGGAACACTTTACTTGTCCACCTACATAGATGTCTGAAAGATTCATTTATGTTTATACAATGTTTTGAAACTATAAAGTGCTGTGTAAGTGTTAAGTATGATCGTTAGGAACACAATGCCTTATTTGAACTGCACCAGCGCAGGCAGAGGCTATGCTTTACAGAATAAAAACCTTGACGTTGTTTGGCTGTGAGCAAACCCATTTTGAGGGGACAATGGTGGCGCTAGAATTTAAGAAATTGTTTAGTTTACAGCAGCCTTGGGTTGCAAGTAAATCTGCAGCTTGCACTTTCAAAGCTCTAACAAAAGCTATGCAAAGCCCATTTCCTCCTGATAAAAACCGGGAGGGAGGTTGGTGTTTAAAAAAAAGTTTTTTAAAATACCAGGAAACCTTGGGAAAGTGTCTGAATGAGACTCTGGAGCCTGCTATTAGAGACACATCCGGGCACTCCCAAAACTTACTTTCAGCTCCCCCCCCCCCTTCCGTTCTCCCCACCCCACCCCAACCGGCTTGGCTCAACAGATTCAGCCAAAGTCTTCCCTTGTACTTTACTAATAGTGTGTCTATGAGCTTGAAAATTTGTATTTGGTATTTGTATTTGTTGTTCTTTTAAAAGAAGTCACTCCCAATGAATTATACTATCACTTCTAGTCTTTGTACAGACACTTACTAACCTTTGAGCATCCCTGTGCTCTGTAAAATAGAATATTTTCTTGAATGCCATGAAGCTGTACTTGGTTTTCAAGGAAAATACAATAAAGGTGAAGCTGTACTGAACGCAGGAGTAATATGAACATAGGATTCTCCCAAGAAGAAATTTGACTTCTTTTTACCATATAACACAATAGAATTGGGCTATTCTCACTGGGGGGGTGGGGGCGGGGAGGGAGGGAGAGGACAAGTGGTTCAGATGTTTTAGGACATTTACTCCTGTGGGGACACATTCAACCTTTAGTTGAAACTGTGGGTGAAAACAAAGGAGACAGTAGCCCACAGTAGCCTGCAGGTCACCTGCCCATCAGTTAGGTGGTTGCCAGATGTTCGCTCACTTACGCCTCAGGGTGGGGACCTGGCTGCTATGGGATACATTAGTTGGAGGAGGCCAGTGACACAGCATAGACTACTGTTGCTATTGTGGGCTACTGTCTCCTGTTTGTTCGGCCTGTGCAGCCCTGCCATGTGGCGAGGTCCGAGGATCAGGCCCTGAAAAGCACGCTCATCCTGGCCACCAAACAGCTGAGCAGGAGGGCCCCAGAGGAACGCACTCACCCCAGTGCCAAACAACTGAGCGGGTGGGAGGGCCCCAGAGGAACGCACTCACCCCAGATGCCAAAGAGCTGATCAGGAGGGCCTGGGGGAGCATGCTCATCTACCTCCCCAATCAGCTGTTTGGTGGCTGGGGTGAGTGTGCTCCTCTGCCCTGCACTCCAAATAGCTGTTCGACAGGCCAAGTGAGTGCCCCGATCAGCTTTTTGGCGGCAGTTCCTCCTAGAGGACCGATCCTGCTGAGCAGCAGGAATCCAGGAGTCCTGCCCCATGTGGATGGCTCCTGTGCTGACCCGTGGTGTGGAGGGACTTTTGACAGCAGCCCCCCACCCGGATTTCCCAGGGTGGAGGGGGGGGGGTCCTTGTTTGGACTGCCCTTCCTGCTGATCCAAAGTGTGGCAGCTGCGGTGACACCCCCCCCACCCCACCCCCAGGGAAGGCCAAGGATCTGACTCACCCGTCTTGTTTGTTTTCACCCCCTGGGAGACACTGGTGAGGGCAGAGCAGGTGTGATTATCTTCATCAATACCTGCACATTTCAACTAAACAACTTTTGCCATCTTCCTCGAGCCCTGGAGGGAAGGGGGAGGGAGGGTTTGGGGTGATTGGCTGGTTTTTCCTCCCATCCAGGCCAAATACATAGTTAACTTATTCCTCTAAAATAATACATTTTTGCTGTAATTTAAGATTATGAACATGTGTTGGTATCTCGAGAGCCAAGCAAATTCCATACAAGCCAAATGCCTTTGACAATGCAGGCATTGGAACGGGCCTATAGTTTATTCAGACATACTCTTGGTCTTTAAACATTGCTAAGTGTAATGTTTGAATATTCCCAGTGAACTTGAGTGCTGAAGCTTATATTATTCTACAACATGGTTATGACCTATATCATTATCTGTGTTAGCTTCTTTAGAAAAACAAAAAAACTGAAACAGAAGCTCCTAGTTTCTCAGCTGAATGATGAATCCTTCATCCATTGAAGTCCAAGGGAGTTGGGCCTTCATTTTTTTAAAAAAAGAAAAGAAGCAGCAAATAGAGAGGAGACAGAACTCAGAACCCTTGACACAACAACTTAGTTACCCTGTGACACTACTACTGCAGGGAGGACAGCTTTGCAAATCACTATCTAGCTTTTGGGGCAAGATACAAAATCCTCCTAGTGGTGAATTAAACACAGCAGCCAAACGTTTCTGGTAGAACTGGAAAGGTGACTGACACATCAGGTGTCTTTAGACATAACGCTGTTCAGTGTTCTGTAACACAGTGTTTAGACATACCGTCAACACAGTGTTCACCCCAAACACTGATAAAACTGTCAAGACCTGGCAGTTGTTCACTTCCAGTGTTTGGAGTGAACACTGTGTTGACGGTATGTCTAAACAACGTAACGGTAGGACACTGTGTTACAGAACACTGAACAGCGTTATGTCTAAAGACACCCTTCAAGGATTCAAATCTGGACTTTCTGGTAGGCTAAAGGTGTGCTTTCTTGTACGTATACAAGTTTTCTTTTTAAAACAATAAGATAGGGCTAATTTTTCCTATGTGGTAGATTCTCTGGCATCTATATACTATTCCTTTACCTACAGCAGACTTTAATATTTGACCTTCCAATTTCCTTTTCCAAGTTCTACCACCTGAGCTGGTCCCCCCCCTTTCACAAAAAAGGGCTGTGTATTGCTCACATAAAGAGCTGTTCGTTAGAACCCTAAAAGGGCAGCTATAACTAAGGGTCCTGGGTTCCTTAGCGTAGCTCACTGATCACTGCCTGGCAGGTAGCAGCCACATCCTGGTCTCGGACAGCAACCCCAGGAACTGGTTCCACATCTTACCTGGCTATGGGCATTTATAGACGAGACAAGAAAGGAGGTTGATCCTTTGATCAGCCGCCTTTCTTTGCGCTCGTCTAAACATTGAGGCAGGATCTTACCCCGCATCTGACCGGGCAGGCAATCCTGCCCCCTCAGACGCGGATCCCCAAAGTGCCGGCTTCACGCTGCACTTCCGGGTTTCCTGGGCGAGTGCGCATGCGTGGAAGGGTGCACATACGCACAAAGACTCTGCGCCGTGTCTGAACATCAGACACGGCATACAGAGGAAGGCGGGGGGGAAATACCAGCATTTAACGATCCCGCTTGTAAGCGGGATCGTCTATAAACACCCTATGTGTGGACAAAGGCTTGCTGCTCCAGGCTTTTCTCAGACAGCTCCTCGGGGTTTGACATGTCTCAGATCTCCTGTGGCTAACATCTGGAACCACTCAAAGCGGTGAAGATCATTCCTTTTATTGGACCAAATTATGTGAGTGACTGTGCATACACTCATCAACAGAAGATGGTGCAATAAATGTACAATCTTAACTGATTTGTCTCTTGTCTCATTTTCTTCCATAAGAATAAAAAGTGACAGTGATGCCGCTGAGCTCTCTTTAAGTGCTGACTGTGAAAACGGAAACCCATGTACTGTGTACAGCACAGAAGGTGCAAAATATAACATACCCATGTGCAAAAAAATATAACATACCCCTGCAGTCTCCGTGCTTACCCAGTGTTTGTCCGCTGTAGGGGATTGGATGAGGGCGAGCCGCCTGAGACTAAATCCTGACAAGACGGAGGTGATGGTTGTAGGAAGGCCGGGGGGTGGAGGGGGTCCCCCATCATTGATGGGGTCTGCCTCCCCGCCCCAGTTTCTCTGGTCCGGAGTCTGGGGGTGCTCCTGGACCCACAGCTCCGCCTGGATGCTCAGGTGACGGCTGTGGCAAAAGGATCATTTCACCAGCTACATCTGGTGCATCGGCTTAGGCCGTATGTCTCAGACTTGGATCTGGCCACAGGCATCCATGCTTTTATTACCTCAAGACTGGATTACTGCAACATGCTCTATGTGGGGCTACCCTTGGTATTGGTTCGGAAACTGCAGCTGCTGCAGAATGCGGCGGCCTGTCTCTTAACGGGGACGGGCCGACGCAAGCATATCACACCGGTGCTTCGCTCTCTTCACTGGCTGCCGGTAGGTTTCCAGGCTCAAGTCAAGGTGTTGGTGCTGACCTTTAAAGCACTAAATGGCTTGGGCCCTGCCTATCTGCAGGAGCGTCTCACCCTCTGGGTTCTGGAGCAGCCCCTGTGGTCAGCTGGGGGCGCCCTCCTGGGGGTTCCCCGGGTATCTACTATAAGGAAGGTGTTCTCTGTGACTGCGCCACAGCTGTGGAACTCCCTCCCGCCGGAGATCCACTTGGCTGCCGGCCTCCCCTCTTTCTGCAGACAATGTAAGACCTGGCTGTTCCGCCAGACCTTTCCCAAGGGAGATGGGGTGGGTGGGTTGGATTAGGGTAGGGGTTATATTGTTTTAACTGAAATTAATATGGTTTATTTTAATGTTTTAATATGTTGTGAGCCGCCCCGAGATGCCTGAGGCAGGAGGGGGCAGCATATAAATTGTAAAAATAAATAAATAAAATAAAAAGCAGGGGGTAGGAGGGAGAATTTGTCTCTTTCTCTCCCTTCTGCTATAAACTTACCCAGTCCTTGTCAAATGTCTTGTCTGCCTGCAATTGACTGAATATTATTCTAGCTACGCTTTTTGTTCTGGTTGTTAAGAGTGAAACCTAAACCCATGAAAATGGGAATACATCATACAAGGTGTGAGTTTAGTCTGCTGCCACATTTGAATTGTAGGCTGCTCATTTTCTTTGCTCCCTAAGCATCTGGAGACTTTCTTGCTTTCAGTGGTGTGTATTTTTAGGTGCAGTTATTCAGGGACTGAGGTTGTCTCAAGGACAAAAGTTGGGAGGGATGTAGGCTGAGATAAGCTGGTCTTCTTTGATGTCACTGCTACTCCTCCATCCATGAGGTTGTGGAGAACTAAATATCAGAGTATGCTACTCTAAATGTGCTATTTTGTGTTCTTAAAGGCAGAGGTAGTCCAGTTTGAGATAGAAAGATAATGACTGCGGCTGTTGATTGCTGGTTATATTCTCCTGGGGAGAAAAAAAGGCAGGGAGGGAATTTAAAGTAAACCTCCTGTTAGAGGGACTGGAAAAGTAAAAAGTGGGCTAGAAAACTGCACTAGTAGCTGAGAACTTTTCAGAGGTAGCATTCGAATCACTAGCAACTCATGTTAAAAGGTGGGGAAGGAGGTTTCCAAAGTACTGTCTGTGTACAGAGGATCCTCAAGCTGGCAGAGGTTTGAGCAGGGGGGACTGGGAAAGGGAACTAGATGGGACCAGGGGTGAGGCAAGTGTGAAATGAGGAGGTTTACATAAGAGATTCCACTGGGGGGAGAGGAGCCCAAGACAATCATCTGCTGGTAAATCCCGAGTCAAAAATAGCCCTGGGAAAGGAGAAAGCAGAGGAGAGAGTAAGATAGGAAGGAAGAGGGCTGGGGTGGGGGCGAGCAGGGAGAGGAGCACCAGGCGCTGAGCAACAGGACCAGGAGCCCAGACAAGTGAAAGTCCTGCAGAAGGCAGCGCAGCGCGCTGAGAAGGGCAATCCGGCCGGGCCCCCTGCCTGCCCCGGCTCCCCCTTCTCCCCCGCATTGTTCCTCCGTGGGAGACGCGAGGAAATTGCCTTTTGATTGCGGAAGGGCTCCGGCAGAGTCAGCCCGGGTCAGAATGGCTGCAGTCCGGGAAGTACTGCGGAGATCAACCTTCTCCTCCCTCTCCCGGAGCCCGCAGCCGGCCCCCGGCGGCGCACCCCCGGCCCTAAAGAAAGGCTTGGGGGGCCCCTGAACCAGCACATGCAACAAGCGTCCTGCCCAGCAGAGGGAGGCTGCTGCCCGTCGGCGCCTCCGCCGCCACAGCTCCCAGCCCACCCCACCCACCCTTGGGGGGCAGGGCAGGAAGCCAGGACCCGGCTCGTCAAGTTGGCTCCTTCAGCCCCCCAAGGAGTGCTGCCCCTAGGAACTGATGGCAATGCAGAGCCCGGGACTAGTGGGAGCCGCCTTGTGGATCCTGCTGGCGCTCATCAAGGTGAGCTGCAGCCTGGCTGGGGGCGGCAGGGGGGAGAGGGGGTGGAGGTGCCAGGCAGAGCCAAACTAGTGCCCCCTCTGGTTGCTCCGACTAACATCCCCCGCCCCACCCCGCCAACTCGCAGAAGCATCTTCGCCCCTAAATACGTGGCGCACAAGGGCTCCTGCCTCTCCTCCCAGCCCAGCCCCGCTGGTCCAGAGTTAAGGCATGGATGGGGTGAGTGTTGACGAAGAGGAGGCTGCTGGTGACATCTAGCTAAACTGCCTGTGCTGTCTCTGATCCCTCCCCAGCATGAACTAGGGGCTCCCGTGAAATGCACCGTCAATCTGACCGAGTGGAAACTCTCCAACCGCTCCATCGCTCTTCAGTGGAGCAGCTTGGGGAATCCCTGTAGCTTCAACGTGACCTGCAGCAGCTCCACCGGCGCCTTACTCCGAGTGTGCCAGTCCAGGGCGAAGGGGAACGGGTCCTACGAGTGCAGCTACGACGGTTTAGAAGCAGGGACAACATACCAGCTCCGGATTATCTCTCTCTCCGATGGAGAAACCAACAACATCACCTTGCAAACAGGTAGGGGGGTGAGAGGGGAAAGAGCAGTGGAGTAACCACAGTTCAAAGTGAAGGAGGAATCCCACACTCCTGACCCATCATATAAAAGTGGGGTGCAGTGCAGATGGAGAAGATGTGTCCCCCTATTCCCAGTTTGAGGCACTTCTTCAGTTATGTGTCCCCTCCATTTCCCCTGATTTATCCCCCAGAAAGGAGGTCCCCCTCCCTCCTGATCTTCCTGAGTTTATGATGATCAGGTAAATATATACTAAGGATGTTTCTGAAAGCACTGCAATATATATACTTACCTGTACAATTGCTATATCCTACTTCTCTCCTAGTTCCTGTCAGTACTCCTAAAAGGGCTGAAATCTTACACTGGATGGGGGTTGGGGGGCTGTACTGGCAATAGGTGAGATCTCTATAAAAGGTATTCTTTAAAGCTCCAAACCATTAAAATACAAGTCAAGAAATTATTTTAAAAGAGCAGTATAGAGCATGCTTTGTGCTCAAAATCCAAAGGCATGATTTTCATGGAGACTTGCTAGTATTTGCAAACTCTTTAGTGATAAATTGAACCTGCTAAAAAATGGATGCTTCCACTCTTATTCTCTGCAATGCCAGGGTAACTTTTTTTAAAAAAATGAGATTCTCCAGTTGCCGTCCATAAAAGCTGAAAGAGAGGTTTTCTGAATTCATAATATTTCTACCAATTGTGTATAATTACAGTTTAACACTGGGTGGAGGGGGAGAACGTGCTACATGGTACGTATAGAAATATAGTACTTGCTACACGTTCAACAGCAATATAAATCAGGAAAATACATGCTACACATAAGAAGTTTCCCGGCACTCAGGAAGCTTCTTGTAGGGGAAACATGATTGGTTTGAATATATTTAAATATTTTATCAGTATTCTACAAATGTAGTTCCATAGGAAGTTGATTTTGTAGGTTTCTGAACAAACCACTTTCCAATGAAGAATTCTGCAAGCAAGTTAAAGTCCTATCCCATTTAGACAAAGTCAATGGGAATTTTACCATTGATATCACTTGGAGAAGGATTCATTGGACCTTTTCTTGTATGTTATAGGCAAAGTTTAGAGTAATATAGAATGCCCTATGTAGTATATACCATGCTAAAGTTTTTGCTTAGCATGTTTTTGCACTTTGTATGAAATACCTGACAGATATTGGATAAAGTATCTAATTAGGACTCTTTCTAGTCTGCCTAGAAATAGGCAAAGTTTAGAATGAAGTGTTCTGTAGAATTAGTACCAAAGTGTCCTTCAGCAGGCATTCTAGAGAGTGCTTTAGGTGTTGTGTACATTTCCTGCATTTCTTTCTTTACCTGTGAGATATATGGGTATTTTAACATGGTATTTTTCTGTTAAAGCAAGAAGTTAAAATACAATATTAGAACCTTCCTGCTGCTTGTAATTGCAGGATTAAAACTACGGCTGCAGTTCTGAGATCACTTGCTCACAAGAAGTCCCATTGATACCCATGGGACCACTACCAGTGGTTTCAGATTGTGACCCATGGGTTTGCAAATATAAGACTTCGGATGTTGACACATGGGATGGGAGCTGGCTGGAGCATGGCATCACTCCATGGAGCCTTCACTCGCTGTTGCCCTGCAAAGGACCCGCACAGATAGGCCAGCGTTCTGTCCCTCAACATGGGTAATTTCAGATGTGATGGGCCCGGAGGCCCACCACGCTGAACCTGGTCTGAGATTCATCACTGATCCCGGTCTGTGATCAGGCCGTCCGTCCTTTAGATGTGCCGGCCTGATCTTTGAGGGGGATCGGGGAAGTGTTGGGGCTGCACGGGGAGGGGGAGGGGCTGTGTGGTGCAACATGCTGTCGTACAGCCCCCCCCCCCCCCCCCCCCCCCCCCCCCCCCCCCCCCCCNAGCCAGTGTGGCCGCTGCACCCGATCCCATCCCGCGGTCAGGGCCACGATCCGGGCTGGGCTGAAGGTAACAGACGTTACCTTCAGCCCAGCCTGGATCGTGGCCAATCTGACCAGGGTTCCGGCCCTGAGGCCCGGACCCGTGGTCAATTTGATCCCGGCCGGGTGTTCACTGTGGTGATCCCGGCCAGATGTTCACTCTGGCCAGGAGCAAACTGATGTGCCTGGCCTCACCGCCACCACTGGGGATCCACTGTGGCCCACTGCAGTGAATGGTGATTTCGTCACGTCTGAAATTACCCCATGATCCACCATGTGCTACTCCCCCCCCACCACCACCACCAAATTGTGGTCACTCTAACAATGCTCTAAGCTGTCACCCACAACTCCATGGGGGCAGCCATATGGGTGCACTGTACCCTCCCCCCCCCAACAGATAGACAGCAGCCCTGTGGGCGCCCGTTACCCTAGGGTTGCCTGCACAGTGGGCTCCACATTCCTGGGATGATGCTGCAGGTGGCAGCCCCCCTAACAGATGGGCAGGTGATTTCTGGGTCAGTGGGGGCAGATGTGGGACGATGTCTCATCTGTTAACATCCTCTGTCGTGTTGACATTCCTTACTTTTTCTAGGAATCTTCAATATAGGGAGGGACTGCAACCATTCAATGCAGTTCTGTCTTACGTCAGAAGGTGATGAAAGCTGACCCTAATCATTACCTCACTTTACTATACATTTTTAGCCCTGATATGACATGTATACATTAAATAGGCATGTGTGTTCTTAGTATTTGTTGTTTAGAGTGTGGTGCCTTGATGGTCCCAAGTATGCGTGAGACGAGAGATGGGCAGGACAGTTCTCCACCATTACATCAGTGGGAGTTTGGGTGAAAGATGCACCCTACATAGTTGAGAGGACTAAGGTCTCCTGGTGAGAACGTACAAATATTTGAGCTTCACTGAGCACTTCTTCTGACAGGGCATATTCTGCATATTCTCTGCAGGGCAGAGCAGAGTAATACAACAGGCTTTAACCGTATCATGCATTGTGCCAAATTATTTGTTATAAGCATAGGCAGGAATATATTGCATTCCTAGCTGAATAGTACTATATAGTACTAAACTTGAAAATGAAGAAAAGGTGTCTGTAATTTAGACAGTAGATGGCATGATACGTAAGTGAAAGTATTTTGATGAAGGTTTAATAACTAATTTAGACAGTGGTTTGCATGGATCATTTACAACAGATATACTTCTTGGAAATTGCCTTTTATAAGAATTCAAGATGAGAGGATAATTGAAGTCTAGAGAGAGTATAGTTTCCATGTTGGTTCCAAATGTAAGAGATGGAGAAGTAGTTCAGGTGAATGCTTTTATACTTTTACCAACTGAAGTTGGTCCAATAAAAGATATCACCTGAACTACTTTGGCTCAAGAATGGCTGAAAGAAGCTTTCTAGCAATACTGGTATCATCACAGTGACAAGACCGATACAAATTTTAATCTGAAATCTTGCAACTTGGTTGACTTTTTTAGAAGTAGATCTGGAAGAGACTGGAATTAGCCTGTCCATAATGGTGGTGCTGCAGAGATGGCTGCTCCCTCTAGGGTAATTTAGGGTGTTAGTTCTAATCCAGGTCCTGATACTAATGTATAATTAAAAGATTGATTAAAGTCAGGATGCTGTAGCTGTGGATTTCCTGCATTGAGCAGGGGGTTGGACTATATGTCCTCTGAGGTACCTTCCAACTCTATGGTTCTATGAATGTGGTACATGGAAGCAGCTAGTCAGGCTGTGGTAATTCTGTGCACTGTATCATCATCAAGCACCTAAAATTTACCCTGTTTATATCGAGATTGGAAATTTCTCTAAAGAACATAACCATTTCATTTTCTATTATGACTCATAAGAATAGCATTGGGTATTTTCAGACATGACGAGATCACACTCAACCACAGTGGATTCCCACTGGGCGAGAAAGGTCTCGTCACATCTGAAGCGGGAACAGAAGTCCACCCCCTCCCCCATATGTTCACCCCTGTCAATCGCAGCGGGGAATCATATTCACCACGCGATAGGCGGAACTGGTGGGGCCGGCCCCGATTGCGTGGTGAATGTGATTCCCCGCCGCGATGAAGGGGCCCGTCCCATCTGGACGGCTACCATGGCCCGAAATCCGCGGCGGGATTCCGGGCCATGGTCAATTCGGGCGGGTGCTGCGGCCGCATTGGCCACGGCGCCCGCCCATCTCCCCAGAAGGCGGGCGGTGAGGGAGCGTGGGGGGGGCGGGGCTGTGCGGCCGCACATTGCACCGCATGGCTCCGCCCCCTCCCCGATTCCTCGCCGGGATCAGCCGGCATGTCTGTTGGACGTGCAGGTGTGATCCTGGCGGGGAATCCCCGTGGTGATTCCGTGCTGGAGTGACTAGCGCCCCGTCACGTCTGAAATCACCCATAGGTTACTTGTTACAATGTATGTAAGGCAAATACTGCCACAGCTTTTAATATACTCAGTAAGTTTGAGAGATAAGAAGAACTGAATGACTATTCCTTTAACATTTTCCACTAGGGACAGTATTTTATACCAAAATCTAGACTTTTTAAAAAACATTTTTTGCCTCAACAATTTGTGTCAGCACCTTGGTGAAATAAGTACATTATAGTTCTATCCATGATGATGCACATTCTTAGAAAATCTGAATGTGTGTGGATGCAGCCTGCTAGCAGAACCTTTGGGCAGATCCTATTGAAAGGAAATTCAAAATTGCCATTTAAAACAATGGAGCAAAACCTCTCTGCTAGTACTGTATAACAAACGTAAGATCATGTATAGTGTCATACTGAGTCAGACCAATGGTCCATCAAGCCCAGCACCTGTCTCCTACAGTGGTCAATGTCAGTCACTTGGAAGAAGTACCCAACAGGTCACAATGGGATGATCCATTCCCTGTTGTTCACTCCCAGCTCCCGACAGTAAGAGGTTACATTCCCCAAACCTACCTGGCTAAGAGCTGCTAACGGACCTACCCTCGAGAAACTTGTCCAACCCTTTTTTTAAACCCAGCTATAGTACTGACCTTGACCACATTCCCTGACAACAAATTCCACAACTTAATTGTGTGTTGAGTGAAAAAACACTTCTTTTATTTGTTTTAAATCTGCTACCCTTTAGTTTCATGAGATGTCCCCTAGCTCTAGTACTATCTGAGAGGGTAAATAACCGTTCCCTATTTACTCATTCCGCGACACTCAGGATTTTAAAAAATTCGATCATATCCCCTCTCAGTCTCCTTTCCAAACTGAAGAGTCCCAACTTATCTAGCCCCTCTTCATAGGGGAGCTGTTACATACTCATTATCATTTTTGTTGCCCTTCTCTGTACCTTTTCTATTTCAATTATATCTTTTTTGAGATGGGGCAACCAGAACTGCACACAATATTCAGGGTGACGTCACATCATGGATTTATATAGTGGCATTATGATACGCTTAGTTTTATTCTCTATCCCTGAATTATTCCTAGTAAAGTATAGAGACCTAGACTAATATAGCTACTTCTCAGACAGTTAGATCACAGATAAAGCTAAGCAGCCATTCAGTCAGGCAAGTTCATAACCTGCATTGATAGTTTGCTGTGTGCTATATGGAAGTTCCCAAACTGTGAATTGTTATCACAAGTGGGATCATCACAACTGCAGATCAGGTCATTGTCCTAAGTATTTACGTTACTTTGCATGTCTTTGATGCTGTCTGGGGCCATGGGACTAAATTTAAGCCTCAAAACAAGATCGCACAAGCAAAAATTTGGGCAAACCAACTTCAGTTATAAAATGATGACTTACTTTGTAACACACAAACTTTAATTAAAGCAATGTTTGATCTCAGTTAAAACTGTAATGTTGAAATAAAATTTATTCCATCTTCTTCCCTTCTTTTTTTAATAGTGAGATCAAACTGATGGGCAGAACACTCCTTTGTCCTTTGAAGTCAATGGGTAAAAACAGACATGTGGCTGACATGGGCCAGGTCAGGGCACCAGACATACATGCCCGCAGCCAGAGAGCCATCCCGCCACCTCCGCGGCCTGCGTAGGGCCAGGAGCTCAACAAGCATGTGGACAGCCAGCCCTGCCCCCACCAAGACGGACTGCCATGGTGGCCAATGATGGGCAGCCATGGTGGCCAGTCATTGTGGCCCCCACCTGCAGCAGGTAAAGCAGGGCAGAACAGATGTGCTGACCCACTGTGGCCTTTGTTGGCCCACATGGGTGGCCCTTAGCCCAGACTGTGACTCAGAGATTTTCCAAGGAAGCAGCCCAAGGATGCTAGCCACCTACCTGCCCTGAGACAGTCCTGGGCTAACATCTGGCAGCGCAAAAAGAGATGGCTTCTGGGCCACAGCGGACCACCATCGCATCTGTTTTTTATGCAATGGCTCAGCTCCCATTGTCTTTAATGGTGGAGGATTACACCCTCAATCTAAATTGAATGAAACTCTAGTTTAGCTTTGTTTCCTTAATGTAAATCAAATTCGTAACACTACATGAAGATTTTTAGTATTGTTCTATATCAAAAGATAGGATTTCTAGGGTTTATAAATCCCTTTCTAGGATTTATAAACTGACATCTTGGTTGATTGGAAAACCAGTTGTCATTTAATTTGCCAATGCATATAATAGGAGGTTTCAATCTGTTGACTCATGATACAATAACTATACTGCTCATTCATGACAACATTTTGACGATAAACTTTAATGTGAAGATTAGGAATTCAAAAGGCAATAGTTGATCCTCTAATCTTCCAAGAAAAATCTGGCAGTCTTAATGCCTTTTGAGGGAGTGCAGGGAGAGAGAAAAAAAATACTATAGACATAGCTAGGTATAAATATTGCCCTGCAAAACAAAGATTAGGCATCAATTATTTTGACATTTGGGGCATTAATATCTATAATTTCACAGCACTTAAAATATATACATTGGTATGTGAAATGTAATTTAACTAGCCAGTGTTCTTTATTTGTAAAAAAGTGTGATGACAAAAATGCCTATTGTGCCCTCCTTATAAGCTTTATTCATCAACTCTAATTAGACTAGTTCTGTGAGTAAACATTCTAGAATCTATAAGAGCAGTGGAACTAAGATGTTATGTGTTTGCAAACAGAAGCAGTAGGGTTCTGCTTTTGTAACCTCTTTTGCAGGTGTTTAAATTTCTGCATAATAAACTTATGAAGTGATACATTTCTTGAGAGGCCACCCACACTTTCCTACCATACCACACAATACATTGTGTAGTCTCTTAAGTGACACATCATGGCTAGGGATTCTATAATAACGTGGTATAGAGCTTTTATCATCAAGAGTTTGAGCTGCATGACTTATAAGTAGCAATGCTGTAAGTCTGTTATACAGATAAAACCAGGGTTGCTAGACTTTGCACTGAGTAGGTTGATAGAATCAAGTTGATATAATCCTCCTAAAATCTTATGCAGGAGAAATACTATTATCCCTGTTTTGTAAAAGGGAAAACTCAGGTGGAGAGGTTATATAGCTTATTAAAAGCTACAAAGAGCTGAGAGTGGAACTTGGCAGCTCCCAGTCCTGTACTCAGACCACTAAACCGGAATTATGCATGCATGATTCCTACTAATAATCATTCCTATAGCACTGTTTTAGGCATATACAGCACTTTACAGTCACAGATTTTGGAGATAGGTCCCTGCCCAGTGGGCTTACAATCTAAGATGGACAGGGATAAGGGAAACACACACACATATATAGAGATAGAGATCTATAGATCTCCCTGGTATTCTAGGACCAAGTCCAGCACCTTCTCCACTGCACCACACTGGCTCTAATTCTAATGCATAATGAATTATTTTTATTTGGCTGTGGTCAATAATGTCTTTGGGTATCTTGAACGTGCAAAATGAACTCCCTTTTATAGAATACCTACAACGGCTGTGCACTCATCGGCCGCTTTTACACGAGCAGTGGGATGTAGCATGTTGAAGAACGTCCTTCTTGAAAAGCCCCACTGGGTGCGTTTAGGCGCACTGGAAGTAGCCGGCCGCCATAGGAATTGCAGCTCGCGTGATCGCTTGAACCCTGATATTGAGGCTTCCCAAAATGCGGCTTTGAAAAGACTGCGTGAGCCATAATTCCTATGGCGGTCGGCTACTTCCGGTGCATCTAAATGCACCCCACAGGGCTTTTCAGGAAGTGCGTTCTTCAATGTGCTGCATCCCGCCTTTCTTGTGAAAATGGCCATAGTGCATTCATTACTAAAAATCTTCACCAAAAAAGTTAAGTGCAACAGACTTTTTTGTGTGTGCAGTAGACTTATTCTATTATTCAAGTTCTCCAAAGACTGGCTTCTTACTTTTAAAAACTCCAAGTCAGTTGCCCACATTTTATGGACAAAGATCAAAATGTCTTCATTAAAATGCTGTATTTCTGTGATGATATCGTGTTGGATGGCTGCCAGGCGAGAACGTTATAACAATATCAGTGGTTTTTAAGGGTTTGTTTCCAGCCAAGGCTCTTTCAGGCCAGGCACTTCCCAGTCGCATTGTTCCTTTGTTCTAACGGATGTACAAAGGACTGAGTGTTTTGTGTTCTGGGCTAGATAGATTAGATAAAGTCTGGATTTCTGAACTTCACCTTCTAAGCACGCAACCTCACATTTACTTAGTTTTTAAAAACACACCTTGAAAGTTGAATCCCACATCAAAGTACTTTGTAGATTGTGCAGACAATAAAATAATATGCTGATCTGATCTGCAAAGATAATCATGGGTATAAACTAGGGTTTTTGTAAGTAGAAAGGAACACCATCAGATTTACCCTCGTTTTGTTATTTCAGCAATAATGAGAAATCTTTCCCATTTATCACATTGTTAAAATCTAAATAGTCGGTCTGAAGACACTTCAGCTATTATACATTTCATTTTCTGTACGTCTGAAATCTGTAATATATCATTGTAATTTAAATAGCACTTTCAGTGTTCAAAGTACGTTGCAATCCTTACCTAGTTTACCCTCACAATGACCTTATGAGGTAGGTCATTTTAATTTCCATTTTACAGGTAGTGACTTGCCCAGGACCACCCCAGTGACATCCCTTTCCGGCTGGACCAATCACCTTCAAAATATAATTTACACTCCTGATAATCACTCCTGCAAACATACCAGTAGTTAATGAATTATATGGTTGCTGGTTGTGATGCTTCTATTTAAGGTTGTTGTTCCTAGTTCTACCACAATTTAACAGTTTGGACTGATAGTTTCATGCTTGCTGATTTTTAGCCTGATTTCCTAAGGAAATCTGTGTGAGGGACTGTGGTATTTTTTTTAAAAAAATGTATTTATTTACTTATTTAAACTTCTATCCTGCCCTTCCTCTAAGGCTCAGTGCAGCTTACGTAAAAATATATAAATGACAGAATACAATAAAACTCCCTTAAAAAACTTAATTCAAAGAAAAACCCACCCTAACCACTGCACCCCCAACCCCGCCTGCCCAAATGCCTTCTCCAAAAGACTGCTTCCAGAATATGGTCAGGCTTGGGCCCTGACGGACCTCCAGCGGAAGGGAGTTCCATAATATAGGGTCAGTGAAAAAGGTTGTGCACTTATTTATGCCTGCACCACCCACATGAACAGACAGAGACATGCTCTGGGGTAAAAGGCCTTGGCTGCAACTTTGTTACAATATAACTTACACATACAAAACAGACAACAATAGTAAAGAATCTGTGTGCATAATAGCGGGGAGGAACTATGCTACATAAAGCAGGCCGGGGGGGGCTGAGCTAAATCTCGCCCTCCTTGCCCGGGTGAATCGACCCTTCGAGTTCACCCTCCCCTTGGGTCACGGTGGGTTTGCAGCCCCAAACCAGCCATTCCGAGCCTGGGCTGGGGCCCCCGGCCTTAAGACACCCCCCCAAGTGGTATCGGGTACAAGCGCGACCCCTCAGCTCAGTGGCGCCTGGTGGGTTTAGAGCTTGGTGGGGCAGTAAGGCCAGCGAAATCTTATTCCTGGCAGAGTTCTAGGGTGGGGCTTGTCCATTGTAGGCCAAACTTGTACTAACTAGTGCAAGTGTCTGCAAAATTATTCCAAAACCTGATCAAATATTTAACATATACAAAACCTCAGGGCAACAAGAAAATAGCTGCAGCGTGCATTTCCAAGTAAAGTAGAATGGCAGATTATATATTGCTATTGCACTGTACAGGAATCCCTCCCCCTTCCTCCAAAGAAGAAACCTGGAAAAAAGCTGCATTAAAGAAGAATGACAGCAACCAGATTTTCTACCCTTGTTCCCCACCAGCCTCCCCCAAGAGACTGGGAACAGAAGCTCTTTTTGGCACAGGACATAGAAAGATGGCACATTTGTTGGCACAGACCACAATGGTCCAAGCAAGGCAACAAAATACACAGCAGTATAATGAATAATTAAAAAACAAACACCACAGGCCAGCTGGAAATACCAAAGACCTTGTAATCC
>QEPC01006720.1:2675194-2721893 GCA_003113815.1 Sphenodon punctatus | reverse complement strand
CCCCCCCTCCCGAGTTAACCCCCCCCCCCGCACCCCCAAATTCCCCTTGGGAAAAAATAAATTTGACTTACCTGATTCCTCGCAGACACAGCAGAGCAGACAGGTCTGGGCCCCAAGTTCACTGCAACCGCTGCAGCTTGGAGCAAGTGAGTGAGGTCTGAAAGGCTCCACCCACCTGCAAATTTCCCGCCTTGCGCAGCCGCAGCAAGGTGGGAGCTTCAGAGAGGCAACTTGCAAGTCGCCCCTCCTGAGTTGCAATGGCCTGGGCAATAAGTTCCATTGGAACCTATTGCCCAGGCTGGCCATGCCCCCCCCAAATCAGTGTCATCTAGTAGGGCAGCACTGGTGCTGCCCTACGAGAACCCGCGCCTGCGTGCTACAGGCAGCCGCGGGCAAACAATAGGACTTCCTGAGGCGGACCTGCTGGCGTGCGCATGCGTGGCCCGGGGAACGCTGCTCTGCCCTGCCTGAAGAGCACCGACGTGCTCCCCAGGCTGCCACGCATGCGTACGATACACTCTCAAGTTCAAACTTAAGGAGTGTATCATGTGCATGCGCGCCAGCCCGGCAGGGAGCACGTCGACTTTCTTGTTGAAACTGACAGGACCTTTTTAAAGGTCCCGTCCTGAGACTGCTGTGCACGGTTTACAGCCCCGGCCCCCGCATCATTCTAGAGAAAGGGAGGCTGAGTCACTCAGCCTCCCTCTCCAGCATGATGCGGAGGCCAGGGCTGCAAGCCACAAGTGTGAGGCAGTGCTGGGGGCTTGTAGGACACCGCCCCCAGCGCCAAAGCAAGGGGCCGCCACTGCCTCAGCTGATAGGGAGCCTTACCACGGCACGGTTCCTACCCCGCTAAGCGCCACAGCTGCAACAAGACATCGTAGAAGTGCTAACCAATAAATTTCAACTTAACATAACGGCTGTGGAGGAGGCGAAAAACCCAACAGCCTTCTGAGCCAATTAGGTCGGCGGGAAAATTCCTCCTCCGCGCCCTGAAAACAGCAACCAGCTTTAGCCCACAGCCGTTGACTCAATACTCAGAGCAATACAACCACTGTTGTTGGTAAACACATTGAAAAAAGGGGAAGGGTTGGGAGGGAAAACCTCTACGAGTGGTCCCGGGATTGAACAGAGGAAGAGGCACCTGGCTGCCCCTGGTAAATATACCTGTCTATGCCCCCACCCCCAGGTGCCCCTCCTCTTCTCCCTATTGGTCTACCAGTGCTGTCGCTCAATAGGAAGGCAGGGGGTAGGGCAAAGGAACCCTTTGCCCAATCCCTGCCTGGCACACTGTTTGGGGGAGGGTGACCACAAACTCACCCCCTCGCCTAGGACTAGGGGGTTGTCCCTTGTGCCCGCACCACTCACATGAACAGACAGAGACATGCTCTGGGGTAAAAGGCCTTGGCTGCAACTTTATTACAATATAACTTACACATACAAAACAGACAACAATAGTAAAGAACCTGTGTGCATAATAGCGGGGAGGAACCATGCTACATAAAGCAGGCCAGTGGGAGCTGAGCTAAATCTCGCCCTCCCTGCCCGGGTGAATCGACCCTTCAAGTTCACCCTCCCCTTGGGTCACGGCGGGTTATCAGCCCCAAACCAGCCATTCCGAGCCTGGGCTGGGGCCTCCGGCCTTAAGACCCCCCGCTCCCCGAGTGGTAATGGGTACAAGTGCGACCCCTCAGCTCATAGGGAGTCTTACCACAGCACGGTTTCTACCCCACTAACTGCCATGAAAAGGGGGAAGGCAGCGCTACTCCACCCCTTTCCCCCCCACAGGTATCCCAAAATGCAAATGTATGGCAGCCCGCAAGTCCCCCAACCAGATTGTGTTCCTCTGAACCGATAAATGCACCCTGTCGCGCAGGAATAGGTCTGCGTGCTGGCTCACAATCCTTTCATGGTGCACAATCTGGCCCCACCAAGCGCCCAATAAACGCCCACATGGCCCTGTTGATTTTGCGTTTGGCACACTCAATCTTGCCCGGTGTATTGGTATACCGCCAAACTCTACGGGCAAGCAAATCTGACCACCAAATGAGTGCTTGTGGCCACTGAGCTGCCAATCCAGAGATGTCAACCTTCATTGTGCCCATGAGCTTCCATGCGCTGCGCAATTCGAGATCATTTCCCCCCAGATGGATGATCAGGATGGCAGGCAGCCCGAATCGTTCGGTCCTGCAGAGGAGCAAAGGCATCAGATGCTCCCAGCGCATACCACTGCGCCCCAACCAGTAGAGGCGGGCATGGAGCCCACAACCAAGCTGAGTACCAAAGTTAGAGTTTGCCGCATGGCATTCGGCCCACCGCACAATGCTATGCCCGCAGATCCACACACTTGGCAACCGGTCAGCGCCTGCAGATAACAAAACACAATAATAGTATTATAGCCATGTCGGGGCAACTGCGGGGGGGGGGAGGGGGAAGCCTCACATTGGTGCGATAGGCGCCAGATCGCCATCGGCCTATAGCCATGATCTGTGATGCTGTCAGGCCTCCTGTAAACAGCAGGTGACAGTCCCAACGCCGCCAAACCTTTCCTAAAAACAGCCTGAAATTGGAATTTCGTCAAACTTGCCCCACCGGAATGGATGAAGAGAAGGCCCTCTAAAGGCAGATAAATGTGCAACTATTCCCCCATCGCCGCCACCAGGCACACTAGCCCTACCGTGGCTCGGTGCAGCGTCAATTTCTGGCCCCTCTCCCCTTGATCGGTCTTGGATTGCCGAATCGTGATGGTGATAGCGTCGGGGGCATGAGCTACGTCCCTGATCTCCAGGGCCACACCCCTACGATCGCCCTGTGATGAGGGCACCAGTTCACTAATGCGCAGTGTCCCGAAAAATGCAATTGGAAAGGCAGCCTGGAAAAGCAACCCCTCGTAGGGGGACGAGCAAATGCGGGGCATTGTTGCCAACAAGTGAGCCGGTGTGTCAGCTGACACTGGTTGGTGGGTATCCCTACGTGGGCCCCGCTCCCTGACCCAACCGTCGACAGCCCTGCGAAGCCAATAGCTCGCACACGGGTCGGCAACCCCCCGTGCCATACTGAAAAAGGTGATGGCCACCAGGCGACACCGAATGGTGTGAGGTGCCAACCCACAGCCACTCAAGTGCACCGCAAACCACTCCACTTGACAGGTGGGGATGGGCCATGACTCCTGCAACCCGTGGGTTGAGAGGAAGCTACGGAATTTCTGGAAAGAAGACACGTAGGTTTGCCACGTAGAGTTCGAAATGGAGGCTCTAATGCCCTTATCTATCCTTCGCTCCCAAGACTCCACATAGCTTCCAGCATCACTTCTGGGTCGATGTTGGCGCTGGGCACCAGGGAACGGAATCACTCCATCTGAAAACAAGATAGGGAATCAGCAATCTCATTGTGAACACCGGGCACGTATTTGGCCGAAAAATACTTATTAATGGAAAGGCATTTCAGCACAAACCAACAGACCAAGACCATAACTCTGCTGGATTTACTGGACTGGCGGTTGATCACTTGCACCACTGCCTGGTTATCGGACCAGAAGCATATGTGGGAGTCCTGGAAGCAATGGCCCCAGAGCTCCAACGCCACCAAGAGCGGGAAGAGCTCTAGGAATGTTATATCCCTGATAAGGTTGCTGGCCGCCCAATCCAGCAGCCAGCATTGGGCGCACCATCTAACCTGAAAGAACACCCCAAAGTCAATCCCACCAGCAGCGTCAGATATCACCTGCATGTCAGCTTCTAGTAGCTGTACCTCCCGCCACAGGGAAATTCCATTGTAGTTCCAGAGGAACGTGAGCCAGACCAGGAGGTCAGCCCTGATACCCTTAGTTATGCATATGCGGTGGTGGTGGTGGTGGTCTGTCAGCCCTGCAGATGCTCGGCCGAGTCGCGCACAGAAAGCCCGGCCCAGGGCTACCACCCTACATGCAAAATTGAGGTGACCGAGCAAAGTTTATAAGGCCCTAAGCGTCACCTTCCAGGCGGCCAAAGTGTCTGTGAGCAGCCCCTGGAATGTGGCCAGTTTATCGGGGGGCAGACTAGATGTGCAGGACACTGTATCAATGATTATCCCTAAAAAGGAGATCTGCGTCGTGGGACCCTTGGTTTTTTTGTCAGCCAATGGGACGCCCAATTCGCCCGCAACCGTAGCAAACATGCCCATTAAATGGGCACAGTCCTGGGTACCCACCTGCCCTGAGAAGAGATAATCATCGAGAGAGTGCGATATGGAAGTTAAACCTACCCGGGCCTTGACCCTCCACTCCAGCATGGGGGCGAAAAGCTGACTTTATATCACACTTCCCCATGAGTGCCCCTTTTCCACATGCCCGCACAGTATGCACGGCTGCATCAAATGAGGTGTACTGTACTGAGCACAGAATGGGGTCAATCCCATCATTAACAGAACTGCCCCTGGGGTAAGACAGATGATGTATTAGACAGAACTCCCCAGGTGCCTTTTTGGGACTATCCCCAGTGGGGAGCATCACAGGGGAGAGAAAGGAGGGGAGTCATATGGACCTGCTACCCTACCGGCCGCAATCTCCTTCTGTATCTTATTCCACACTACTCCTTCCATTCCCCATACAAACTTGAGGTTCTTCGCCATCAGGTTAACCCGCGGGCCCGTGTACAGGATCTCGAAACCCTCCGAAAACCCCCGCCACAAATAGTCAGCATCGACCCTGTTCGGGTAATGCTGTAAGAGAGGGCGGAGAACCTCAAGCCTGATTGGCGTAGGTGCCAGACCCAGCGCCCCCACCCGGTTGGTGTGAACCACCGCCCCCCGTGCTGCTCCTGCTTTGTGTCCCCGTTTGCGAACCTCTGCCTCCCTGATTCGGGGTGCCCCTTATGGCAGGAAGAGGCGGGGTGACCACCCCCGCAGCTGGCGCAGGAATCAGAGTATTTGCACTGGGAATGAAAACACCCCTTCCCATTGTATGTCCAGCATACCTGTCGTCCAGAAGACAAAGGCCCCGGGATCACCACTCCGCTTCCCGTGCGGATGCCAGCCACAGGACGGTGCGAGGCCATAATTTGGGAATGCAAATTATAGTCAGTAATGTCCCAGCGTGTGTGGGAGTTAGACGCTGGCCTACGCCGAAACATTTCGTCATAGTCCAGTCAAGCCATCCCCCGGAAATCATTATAGGCCTTCTGGATGGTTGCGGCATACTGAATTAACTGCCAAGCCCTACTTGGGAATTTGTACGCCACCACCCCCATGTAAATATAAAAACAGGTAAACCATTTCTCCCAAGTCCTGGGTACAAATGGCTTCTTGCGCTTGCCCTTTTCCCCTTTGTCAGCCTCTGTGCTCCCGTCGCCTGGCTCTTCCCCATGCAACAACATAAAGATGTCAATAAACTCACCTCTCCAGATTTTCTCCTTGGTTGTCAGAGACAAGTGGTCACTGGGCAATGAGATGGGGATAGCATAGGCGTGCAGACCCGGGGTAAAACCAGGCCACCCATAAGTGACCTGTGCCTCGGCACAAACTATAGTTGTGTCCCACACTGGGATGGCCGCGTTGGCATCTAACGCCAGCACTGCCGATTTCTCCCAGTACCACTGTGAAGCTTGTCCCCAACCCCAAGACTAGACCCTGCTGCCGTGCCTGTGCTGCAGACCTGGGCCCCTACACCTGCGCCCCCGGCACTCCCTGTACTGGCAACCGCGGGTCCAGCTGTTATGTCGGAATTAACAACCTGCGCTAGTAACCCTGGGCCCAGGCCCCCACCAGTACCTGCTGGTGCCTGGCCCACTGCTGTTCCCACATTACAAATGTGTGTATGACCCCCCAGGACCCACAGAGCCCCCTGGGCCCACAGACCCCACAGTGCTGACGACTGTGGGACCCGTGGACCCCTCACCTTGGTCAATGCGCACGGCCGTCATCCTGGTTAGCCGAGGTGCATCTGTTGCAGATGCTTGGGTCCCCCCTCCCATGCTTCCGGTGTCCACTTCAGGTACGTCCCTCTGGCTCTCACCATGATGTGTGACCGCCTCTGGACCACCCGACCCGCTTCCAGTGGGCTGAGTTCCTTTCCGATTCTGCCACCGCTTTGGGGGAGGAGGGACCCCTGCTGTTCCTCCCGCATTCTGGGCCTGAACCATCTGCAGCGCGATGGCAATCATCTGCGTGATGTCCTGCATGGTGTATCAGGGAGTGCTGTCTTGCTGCCCCTGACCCCTTCTCGCCCCCGCGGTGGCAGAAGCACCTGCCTGGGAACACTCCATTTCTCCAGAAGGGGATGAAGCCCTAGTGACCTGGCCAGCCTGGACCCTAGTGACCCGACCAGTCTGGGAACCCCTGCCACCCCAAGCGGACTTGGCAGGTGTCATGATGACCCTTCAACTTGTACTGGTGATGACCCTGCAACTTGTACTGATAAACAAAGAAGAGCTTCGGTCAACGGGGAGGAAGGTGAGTATTCCGCTGCTTTACCGCCCCCGCATCGACGCGGACCAGATTCCCCCCTCCCCGTGAGGATGGGAAAGCCAAGCAACCAGGGGCATGCACCCCCTTTTGACCCAAGGCTCCCGCAGAGAGAATGTCCCCCTTGCCATGGCACGACTCACATGGTGGGCCAACCCCCTGCTGTGGGCTAAGACCCCCTTCCAAGGGGGTTTATGCGGATGAGGGCTAAATCCCCAATGCAGGCTACCCACAATGCATGCCCATCCCTCCTCCCCCACACGAGGGGCCAAAATTAAACTCCCCAAGCGCTGCCCTACTGCCTGGCAGTGGCGCTCCATATGCCCCCCAGTCCAGGTGGTTCCATCCAGGGGGTGAAATCCAAGGCTGGAGCGCCCAGCAGCACTCCTTGTGTGCCCTCCCCCCCAATCTGGGGGGATAAATTCAAGTCTGAGCGCCCCGCGCTGCCGGCATTGGCACTCCATGTGACCCCCCTAACCTCCGGGGGGTGGAATGCAAGGCTGGAGCACCGCCATGCTGACCGGCAATGGCGCTCCATGTGCCCCCCTTCCAGGGGGATAAATTCAATTCTGCGTGCTGCCACGCTGCTGGCAGCAGCACTCCCCATATGCCCCCCCATCCGGGGGAATAAATTCAAGTCTGAGCGCCCCGCACTGCTGGCAGCGGCGCTCCATGTGATCCCCCTAACCTCCGGGGGGGGAGGAATGCAAGGCTGGAGCACCACTGCACTGACCAGCAGCAGAGCTCCATGTACCCCCCCCTTCAGGGGGATACATTCAATTCTGCGTGGTCCCCGTATGTCCCCCCCCATCCAGAGGGATACATTCAAGTCTGAGCACCGCCGTGCTGCCAGCAGCGGTGCTCCATGTGCCCCCCCCATCCGGGGGGATAAATTCAATTCTGAGCACCGCCGCACTGCCGGCAGCGGCACACGATGTGACCCCCCCACCTGTGGGGTGCAATCCGAGGCTTGAGCACTGCCACGCTGCGCTCCCCGTGGGCCCCCCCATCCAGGGGTTTCAGATCCAGTATGAGCACCGCCGCATTGCTGGCAACGGCGCTCGATGTGACCCCTCCTCCGGGGGATTAATTCAGGTCCAAGCGCCACCGCTCTGCTGGCAGCAGTGCTCGATGTGACACACACCCCATCCACGGGGTGAAATTCAGTGCTGGAGTGCCGCCATGCTCCTGGCAGTGCACTCCACATGGGCACCCTCCCTCCGGGGGATTAATTCAGGTCCAAGTGCCACCGCTCTGCTGGCAGCAGCTCTCGATGTGACACACCCCCTTCGGGGGGTGAAATTCAGGGCTGGAGTGCCTCCATGCTGCCCAGCAGCGCACGCCACATGGGCGCCCCCCCAATCCGGGGGGCTAATTTCAGGCCAAGAGCTCCCACCTTCCCCGGGGCCATTCTGGTACTCACCTCGCAGATGTAGAGTTTCAAGCTCCGCGTGTGCCACCAATGCATGATCCCAGCCAGAGGTAGGGTTAAAACCTCTGCAAGCGGCCCCAGGATTGAAGAGAGGAAGAGGCACCTGGCTGCCCCAGGTAAATATACCTGTCTACGCCCCCACCCCCAGGTGCCCCTCCTCTTCTTCCTATTGGCCTACCGGTGCCGTCGCTCAAGGCAGGCAGGGGGTAGGGCAAAGGAACCTTTTGCCCAATCCCTGCCTGGCATCCTGTTCGGGGGAGGGCGGCCACAAACTCACCCCCTCACTTAGTGCTAGGGGGTTGTCCCTTATGGTCTTAGTTGTTTTGCATGCCTCCAAAAAACCCTTGTTGATGATATTAGGCGTAAGTGTCTCAAAGCAAAGGCACCACCAGAAGCCTTATTTGGGGGGGGGGGGGCGGGGGCATGTAGGAAAGGGGTGGGACAGTCTCTTTGTCACATCCTTTTTTCAACATAGCCATTCCCCTTATATGGAGCATTGTGATGTTCTGGTGCTCCAAAGAAGTGGGGGCAGATGTAGTCTGAGGATGAGGGAGGCGAGTACCTCCTTTACCCCCTCCCAGTGCCCATGTCTAAACTAAAGGCAGGAGTGCCATCTTATTTATAGGTTATATTTACAGGTATTATAGCTACTGGAGTCTTGATGGTGTTGGGTTGCCACAGTTATACTGGCAACAGTTTTAGCAACACTATTCCTATTTTTTAAATTATTTTTTAAAACACCATTTAACATTTTTGGGTGCCAAAGTACCATCTGATAGTTGGAAGATTAGCTGTTTTCTGTGTGTATGCCACTTGGGAATGGATTGAAGAAAGATTTTAAAATAAAATTTTGCAGTTGCATAAGTTATTCCTTAAATTGTTGAAGGTGTTTACCTATGGGTTTGTCTAATTGTTTGATTGTTTAATTGCAGATCCCTTACTGCCGGCTAAGTTTGAAGTTAACCAGCAAAAAATCACGAGCACAAGTTTGCAGGTCTGGTGGAGTCCTTCTTTAGGAAAGGTAGACTGGTATGAGCTACAACTATTGGATCATAATAAAAAGATTTCAGAGTTTCGAGTCCCAGGAGGGATTTCAAGAAGTGAGGAGACATTTTCTGACCTAATTCCTGGCAGTAAATACATTATTCTCATCACTGCAACTTCTGGAAATAAAAGTACCCCTTCTCGTGAAATCACTGGGTCTACTGGTAAGCGGTTTAGTTCCTCTAAGTAATTTCACTCAAAACCTTGCAAACATTTTGAGGTTATGTATTTCAAAGCAGATGGAAGTTTACCCTATACTGCTTTCACTAATGCTAAAAATTTCCATATTTGCTATAAATAGAATCTCTACTCTTAAGAGCTATTTTCTAATTTCAAACAAATACTATGAGTTCAAATTTGGCTGTACGTTTTTGATTTTGCAAAAACTAATTTCCACAAATATTCAACAGTCTCTCAATTCAACATTGCACTGACTTGCCTAACTACTAACTAATAAAGAAAACCACCACTGGTAAAGCTTGTATTTTGTTTTTCCCACCCCCAACAGCTCCCTCCCCTGTGGAAAACATTCAGGCCTTTGCCAAGACAGACAGTATCCATGTTTCTTGGCTACCAGGTGCTGGCAATGTGGACCGATACAAGCTGCTATTACTGGATAAAAAGGACCTGGTTCGCAGGATTAGTCTGGAGAAACACTTCACCTCCTATAATTTTTCTGGACTTACAGCAGGACAGCTGTATAATCTCACTATCATTACTGAGGCTGAAGGACTGGCGAACTACAACTTTAGACTAGTTAGGACAGGTATGATTTCACGTAGACAAAAAAGGCCAACATAAAGTTAGTATCAAATAATAAAGATGATATCAAAATAACTGGGATCATTCGGTCTGGACTAATTTAAATGCATAGTGTGCTTTTTTGCAGCAGGTTACAGAAGCTTTTGCAAACTCTCATTAAAGCCACTGAGAATTATTTAGCTAAGGGCCTTTTTAAACGGACCCAGGAGACGCCACGATGCAGGAGGATGGGTGGAGGCCACAGTGGGTGTGCGGTGCATGTGCAGCCATTTATGGAGGCACCTCCGTTTTCTCAAATGCCTCCATGTGTGGGGGATCGATGGAGATGGGTGGAACATGGGAGCGCTCATGCATCCCCACCGGCGGTCTCATGGATGCCCCCGCAGTCACCCACATGGGCGAGGGTGGGGGCATCTCGACTGAAAAGGCCCTACCTAAGTCAAGCAATGCTATGAAAGTACAGGGCTAGATAATATCTGGGTTCGTGTGAGCAATTATCACTAAAGCCAATTAGAGTTCAACCACGGTTTGAGGGTGGTCTTATTGTAGTTAAGGTGTATTATTCACACACTGTTGTCCCCCACAGCAACACTACAAGGTTGTTTCAAGGTTATATTGTGGCATTTTCCATGACACCTGAATACATCTACGTCATGGTAATTCCAAGGTGTTCCTTGGCAGAGGTACAACATATATTTTCCTTCATGTCTCTGCTGCAGAAGATTCCCATTCAGGCCACAGGCCTCCACCACTAAAGTCAATGGCAAAACTCTCATTGTCTTTAATGGTGGAGGATTATCTTGTCAGTATTTAAGATGAAAATCTATACTAGGAGCGCAATCCAGCTCCATACAAGTCAATGGGAGTTTAGCCATTGACTTAAATGGGAGCTGGATCGTGCTCTAGGTGTCTAATTTATTTGATCTTCATGATCGACTGTGATTAGCACTTCTAGAAGAGCTGTTTCTGATACAAATGGCATTAAATGCAGGTTTTTTAAAAATCGAACAATAGGTCACCACCATTCCGAAACAAGGCTTCTGTGTCCTCTGTGGGTGATGTGTATTTTTCCTGCCTGCTCCTTTTCTTTTAGCTCCAGCAGAAGTCTCAGATTTGATGGTGACTAATGGTGGCAGCTTGGATACGTTAAAAGTTACGTGGAAAAGACCCCAAGGGAGCTTAGATTTCTATAATATCACACTGTCTCATCTTGGATCCATTAAAGAAATCCGAACTTTACAGTCGCAGGTCACAGAGACTCACTTTGACAAGTTAATTCCAGGGCGTCTCTATCTGTTTAATGTGATCACGATCAGTGGTGAATTGTTCACTGATAAGACAGCATATGGAAGGACAGGTAAGAGGGTTTGTTGTGGATTATTTTGTTTGCTTGCTTGCTTGCCTCAGTAATAATCAAAGCCGCTTTGGTCTATCCAGTTGCTTACCCTTCCATGTAGAAAATAATGTAGAAAGAAAGCACATTTGGTTGGTAGGCAGCATGCAGATTTGTGTTGCTCTCACAGTACCCCCTTCAGGCCAGCCAGTGTACAGCAGCCTTGAAGTCAGTGGTCAAAGCTACTATGCTGATATATTAGGGGAAACAATGATATGCACTGTAGGTGGAATTTGGTAACTGGTTGGCATTCTAGTTGCTAGTCCAGTCTCTACACAGTAGATGACTTCTAACCAGTTTTATTGTCTTAAATCGCATTCTGTAGTCATCTTTATATAAAATGAGGCTACGGGGGGGGGGGAGGGGGGGAGGAAGGAAGCAGACACACAATCATAATGCAAAATTATTTAAATCTCTTGTCTTTATCAATATTCCACAGTGGAAATAAATCTGATAATTTAGATTTAGACAATGAATGATGTGCAAGCCAGACATCTGAAAATCATTGGTATCCATCACTGCAGCTTTACAGTTCGTTTATCTACTGGAACTGATGAATTAACAATAAGATCCCAAGTAGCTGATATACCCAGGGACAGGATGGATTGCAATAGCTTATTACGTTTAAGCCACTTTGCCCACTAATAGCATTAAATGAGTATGGCACACTGCAGCCTGGATTTTTTCTTCAGTACTAAAGTTAAATTTCCCCAGGACTCTAGGCTGATTTCTGTGCTGTAATTCTCCTGTGCTTTAATTGACCACGAGTCCATGTCACTTTCAACCTGTGTATCTTGGCTTCTCGCAGAATTTAGGTGAGAAGGTTTTTCAAGATGTTTGAGAAGTACACACTGAGACTGATGCTCAGTTTGACCTCAGATTCGGCAGAGACAAGCAAAACATCAGAGAGTCCCATAAACAGCAGAGCATTAGTTGAGCAGAATTACAATTAGGAGAAAAGATTAATCTGGACACTTACTTTTCATAGCATTTATCCTTAGCCGCTCAAGCGTTTCTTAATGTCATATAAGGAGTACCTAGCTATTATTACCTGTTCCCAGCATAGCTATTATTATCTAGCTTCAGAAAATATCTCTAGTTATTACCACCTGTGACACAGCATAGCTATTATTAACATGTGATATTTAAATCTATTTAGGTAAATTTCTCCATTTTCATGAAGGACATGAATCAGCTATCTACTTTTATACACATGCCTCACTTTAAGCATACAGGTATTCTCACTGACCTCTAGGCGCTTAAGTACCTTGCTGAACTGGGACTGTAATGAGAACCATTTGATCTACTATAGTATGCAGCATAGGTTAACTGAATGAAATCTCACCAAAATAAGTCTCGCTGAAATCTCTCACTGGTGAACTAGGAACAAAAGCCTTAGGGAAGGGTGGCATATAAATTCGAATAAATAAATAAACAAAATTTGGTCCTTTGTGCTAGAAATACTACAGTATTTAAAAAGCGGTACTCTAGAGAGAGAAAATGTCTGGCAATCAACTATTTAGCACTAACAATTCACTGCCAGTCTCTCTTCAACTGGGGTTTCAGGTGGCACTGATGTTGGCAGACAGGCCATTTTCACACAAGACACTCTCCACCCACCACCTACCCACTATACATGTTACAGGGCACACATACGGCAACACTGCAGCCTTGCAGCATGTATAGTGGGTGGGGGGTGGATGGAGAGTGTCTTGTGTGAAAATGCCCAGAGAGGATTCATCCATAGCAGTGCCAGCTCTAGCCACATCCTGACATCCACAATCCTGGACATTTTTAAGTGTCCCATAAAGCATCCAGAATTAAAGGTCTTGCTGTATGGTCATATGGATGGATAATTACTATAACTTAAACCATAGAGACCCAAATTTGTGGTATGAAAAATATTCAGTTAGACTCCTAAATACAAGCGATCAGATTTCCAAAGTATATTTTGCTCTTCCAATTAAATCAGTAGGGTTCATCTGGGTTACCATACCGCCCCTTTAAAAGAGGACGCTCATGTTGCAGGACTGCACGGGAACCAATGCAGCCCAGCTCCATGTATAAGTGGGGAGGTATTGGTAACCCTAGATTCAGGGGTGCTGAGCAATTCTGAAATGAAATGACACACACATGCATTTTGGTGCCTGGAGATGGAGCCTGACTATAGGCACTCCCATCACTCAGTATACATAAAAGTATAAGCATATAGGTATAAGCAAACTGTACCAGTTTACTTCAGCAGAGAATTTGTCCATACTATTGGAAATTTTGTATTTAGCTTTTCAAAATGTGCAAGACATTCCAAATGAGTTGAAGCAGCTACAGGAAAGAGCATGTAAAGTACTCAAAACACCGCCAAAATGCCAGCGATTTCTCCTCAGCATAGATTTCAGACTTCCCATTACTGTCAGTAACTGACCGTGATAAACAACAAGAGGTTTTTGTGAGACAGAGTGAAACTGCTTTCTAAAATGAAAGATGTTAGGAACTTTATGTTACTGCAGCTGCTCAGAAGTTGAACACTTTACAAATGGCTGAATTCAATTGTGAGCCAGGTTTCAAATGGCTGAATTCAATTTACAAATGGCTGAATTCAATTTACAAATGGCTGAATTCAATTTACAAATGGCTGAATTCAATTGTGAGCCAGGAGTGGGTAAAAACAGACGTGTCAATAGCACACCGTGGCCCACTCTGACCCTGACATTGCCTGCATGTATGGGCAGGCACCGCCAGATGTTAGCTCAGGATTGTCCTGGACTGTGCTGGTGGCTAGCCTGGGCTGTGACCTCGTAAAACTCTGAGGTCACAGTTGGGCCTGCCATGGCTTCCTGTCATGGCAGGGGACAGGGTGCAGAGCGCAGTCGGAGGGGGGAAGGGCCGGCTGGTTGTATGTTTGTGGCTCTCCCCGGGCTGTGCAGGTGGCAGGACGGGCACAATTTGTTCGATGCCCCATCCTGGACTATGTCTGCCACAGTTTTCCTCCCCAGGCTTGGTCAGGCCGTCACCTGGCCAACATCGTGTGTGTTTCTACCCTATGTCTCTGTTATGCCAGGGTGGAAACAGACATGATGCTAACTCCACTTTAACATTTTCTTGGGCACCAGTACAGCCCTTCAACAGGCATACAAAATGTTAAAACAGTGTTAACGTGGAGTTAGTGTCATGTCTGTTTTCACCCTCTGTCCCAGGATAAAAGCAAATTATTGTTTCACTTGGCTCTCTTGAAATTTTATATTTCAGTTCCCCAGAAAGTTTCAGAGTTGAAAGCAAGCAGCAATGGTTGGCTGAGGTCCCTGAGAGTGAGCTGGCTGCCCCCTACTGGAGACTGGGAGAAGTACTACATTGTGCTGTTCAACCTTTCCACTGTGCTGCTGAACACTACGGTAGAGAAAGACAGGAGGGAGTATGTCATCCAGAATATAGGGCTCATTCCAGGAAGACAGTATGAAGTGGCTGTTATAGTGGAGAGTGGAGGCTTACAAAACACAGCACGTTCGAAAGGCAGAACAGGTCAGTGATCTTATTCAGTTAGCATGAAACTTTAAAACTTTCAAGCAGGGTGGGTGTGATGCGAGTCCATCACATCTGTGAGCATCTCCACAACAAAGCCATAATCTTCAGGGGAAAGAGAATAAATCCATGCAGCTTTACTATTTCTATAGTTTGATATCTGACCTAACCTCCTCATTCAGATTTTACCTCATGATTCAGAATTTATTTGAAATCGTGATTCTTCTGCTTCAAAAAGATGGGACCAAATTCATTGGGGATATAAGCAGCATGCTGGTTATTATTATTATTATTATTATTTTATTTTATTATAAACATTTATACAGCGCCAGTCATGTACCTGGCGCTGTACAGAACATAGACACAGACACGGTCCCTGCCTGTGGCTTACAATCTGAGAGACAAGGAGGGGGAGACAGGGAGAGGGGACAGTGGGAGAGACAGGGGAGAAGACAAACATTCAAGCGGATGCGAAGTCTCAGGTGCGTGTGCTTGGCTTGGTTACAATCAGGTTGGTTGCAGCAGTCTGCAGAGGAGGGCAGACAGTAAGTATATGGGGAACGACTAGCAGGCATTGGGAAAGGCGGCGAGGAAAAAGTGGGTCTTGAGGAGGGATTTGAAGGAGCGGAGGGAGGGGGCAAGGCGGATGTGGGTAGGGAGGGAGTTCCAGGCATGGGGGGCAGCGAGGGAGAAGGGTCGAAGGCGGTTAGGTGAGCAGGAGAAACGAGGGAGAGTGAGGGAGGGGACAGAGGAAGAGCGGAGAGCGCGTGCAGGAGTGCGTAGGGAGATTAGGTCCGAGAGGTAAGGGGGAGCTTGGTTGTGGAGTGTTTTGAACGTGAATACCAGGAGTTTAAACAGGATACGTTCAGGAAGGGGGAGCCAGTGAAGAGAGAAGAGGAGAGGCTGCACATGGTCGAAGCGACGGGCAGAGTGAATGACCTTGGCAGCAGAGTTTTGGATTGCGATAAGGGGGGACAGGTGAGAGCGAGGGAGGCCAGCAAGGAGGAGGTTGCAGTAATCGAGGCGAGAGATAACCATGGCATGAACAAGGGTTTTGGCCGAGGAGGTAGAGAGAAAGGGGCGGATCCGAGCAATGTTATGGAGGGCGAATCGGCAGGATTTGGCAACAGAGTCAATGTAAGGTTTAAAAGAGAGGTGCGTGTCAAAGATGAAGCCCAAGCTACGGGCTTGGAGAACAGGATGGATGGTGACTCCATCGATGCAGATGGGCAGGTTAGAGGGAGAGGAAGAGGAGGGAGGAAAAATGAGGAGTTCGGTCTTGGCCATGTTGAGCTTGAGTTGACGTCGGGACATCCAGGCGGAGATATCAGAGAGGCAGTTGACGAGGCGTGAGTGGACAGAAGAGGAGAGAGAGGGGGTAGAAAGATAGAGTTGGGTGTCATCAGCGTAGAGATGATATTGGAATCCGTGGGAGGCAATAAGTTTGCCAAGGGACAGGGTGTAAATAGAGAAGAGGAGAGGGCCAAGGACAGAGCCTTGGGGGACCCCAACCGAAAGGGGGAGGGAGGAGGAGTTTGACTCGGGGAGCGAGACTTTAAAGGAGCGGTCAGAGAGGTAGGAGGAGAACCAGTCAAGGACAGAGCCACGGAAGCCCAAAGAGTAAAGCGAGTCCAATAGAAGCAAGTGGTCGACAGTGTCAAAGGCAGCAGAGAGGTCAAGGAGGACAAGAATGGAGTAGAGGCGCTTAGATTTAGCGACAAGTAGATCATTGGTGATCTTGGCCAGGGCAGTTTCAGTAGAGTGGAGGGGGCGGAAGCCGGATTGGAGAGGGTCCAGGGAGGAGTTGGCAGAGAGGAGGTCCAGGCAGCGGGAGTAGACGACACGTTCCAGAAGCTTTGAGGCAAAGGGAAGGAGGGAGACTGGCCGGTAACTAGAGGGGTCAGATGGGTCCAGGGTGGGCTTTTTGAGGATGGGGGAGACAGTGGCATGCTTGAAGGCAGAGGGGAAGGAGCCTGTGGAAAGGGAGAGATTGATGACGTGTAGAAGGGGGGGCGGTGGCAGTGGGAGCAATAGAGGTCAGGAAGCAGGAGGGGATTGGGTCAAGGGGCAGGTGGAGGTGTTGGATGAAGAGAGAGCAGAGCGGAGATTTCCTCGAGAGAGGCAGGAGGGAAGGATGTGAGAAGAGAGGGGGAAGGGGGAGGGCTATGGTATGGGAGTGGGAGGAGGAGGGGGGTGGGAGGCTATGTCCTGACAGATCTTGTCAATCTTTGAGATGAAGAACAATGCAAGATCCTGAGCAGCAAGGGAAGAGGGCAGAGGAGGGCAGGGGGGTTTAAGAAGGGAGTTGAAAGTAGAGAAGAGGCGGCTCGGGTCGCGGGAGAAAGATTTGATCCTGGAGGTATAATAGCGTTGTCTAGCTAGGGAGATAGCCGAGGAGAGGGAGAATTTGTAGTGGAGGAAGTCAGGGAGGGAGCGGGATTTGTAATTTGGTTGCAATTTGGGTTGGTCAAAAAGTAACCTTTTGATTAATCACAATTAAAGGATATTATTAATTGGGTCAACAATAGCCCTTCCAAGCACTGGGTAAAACTCAAATGAGATTGGAGCCCCAATCTATTCACAGTAACAGATGGATCAAAATGAAATTTATACCACCAGAAACAAATATGCACCTGTTCATTCAGACTAATCTAGCCGCATTGGACAAGCACTCAGATTTTCTCTCATCAGGGTCCTCCCCGTAGCTACTTTCACCAACAATCAACAATTTATGCCAAGGGACTGTCAAAGTGACATGTCATTATGGACCAGAGCAGGGACCACACAGTTTCAGCACTTGTTCCTGGGCCCTGAGTTAAAAACATATCAAGAAATGTGCAAAAATGTAAATGAAATAAACCTTCCACACTTCCAATATTTACAAGTCAAATACTTTATAGAGAAATCTAAATGCAAGGCAGCCCCGTCGAGACCTCTAACAACATTTGAGAAACTAACCCAGTTGCAAACTGAAACAGAAAGCTTAACCTCCAGGACATATACATTTCTGATTTCAAAAGATACCGACCAAAAAAACCCAAATGAAAAGATGGGAGAGGGACTTGGAAAGAGAAATTGACCTCGATTAATGAGTCTCAGTATGGGATAGAGGATACAGTTCATCAATTTGCGTAGCCCACACAGAAAATGTTTACAAGAGATTATACAGATCGTATCTGATCCCAGACAAAATTCAGCACATTTATGTAACAAGGGAGGCACTCTGCTGGAGGGGCTGCGGTGAAAGGGAATCATATCTGCACATGTGGTGGCGGTGTCCAGGAATTAGTCAGTTTGGCCGGGGGGGGCGGGGGTAATTATCAAAGAAATTCAGTGTAATATAGGTTGTCAAATTCCCAAAGAACTCTGACATGTCTACTCAATGCCCCAGCAAAGAGTCTGCAATTTAAACACAAAAAATAATTTCCTTTTTTACTGTTAACAACCAGACTCTGTGTAGGCTTCGTAACCAAACCAAGCCAAGTACGTGCACTTGAGACCTCGCATCTTCATGAATGTTAGACCCCTTGTCTCTCCCTCTGTTCCCCTTCCTAAGTCTCTCCCCCAGCTCCTGTCTCTCAGATTGTAAGCCCTAGGGGCAGGGACCGTGTCTATTTTATTACTTTGTAAAGTGCCAGGTACACTGCTGGCGCTATATAAATGTTTGTTAATAATAATAATAATAATAATAAGTCATTGGAAAAGGGCAAAGGCAAACCCTCCTCCTCTCAGACTGTGGTATAGTAAAATATGGAACATTTTGGTCATGGAAAAACTGTCTCATCAAGTGTGTACCCAAGCAAAATGCCAAAAAGAAGACACACATCTGGAGATTTGGGCTCCATTCTATCATATTCAGAGGGAAAAGGCTCTCCAGCCAATAAACCAGAATCTCTGGTCAGGTTTTTTTGAATACTGAAAAGAACAGATGTAACACTGATCATGTACATAATGGTCAACACAAGGAATGGAGTGGGGGGGGGGGGCGTTGGAATAATAAGCTATGTATCCTGAGAAAGCAATATGCAATGTATGAGATATATAACCTTTGTTGATATATTTCTGTTATGTGCCTTGATAAAAGTAGCCTTTTGCAGCAAACAGTATAGTATGGATTGACTGTACATTCATTGGAGGTTTAATCATGGGCTGATGCTGGACTGGCTGTGCATTCGTTGGAGGTTGTAATTATAGGCTAGTACTGAAAATATCTTAAAGTGGGGGAATACGTTATAGACCGTTTCCACCCAGGCTGTGGTGGGTGAGGAGATGGGTGGAGGCAGCGGTGGGTGTGCAGTGTGTGGGCAGCCGTTCCCACGGGCACACACCCATCTCCACCCACGGAGCAACCACCGTTCTAACCAATTGCTCCGTGGGTGTGTGGTGGGTGGAGATGGGTGGAGCGTGGGAGTGTGCATGTACCATCACCCACTGTCTGCGGCGTTCTCATGGATGCCCTCCCACTGCACACCCGCCCATCGCGGTGTTTGCACGGGCGTCTGGCGTTTCACCCGTCCGTGTGAAAATGGCCATAGATGCAGAAGGTCTAATCTGACCTCGGACCTGTATTACCTGTTAATCCTGAGGTCACAGATTTTTAAGACTAGAAGGGACCATTATGATCATCAAACACAGACCTTAGCAAAATTCACCCATAATACATGGAACAACTCTGCTATGATATATCTCTGGTATAGTAATGTCACTGATTTGACCAAAACTAAATCAGGTGCAGTTTCTTCACATTACAGTACTGCATGCGCTAAGATCAATGATGGGTCAGTTCTACTCTGTTACACCAACTTAAGTGATGCTAATGGCTTCACTCCAGACTCATACTGGCATAAGGGAAATCAAGCTCTGACTAAAGTACCTTAATGTATACTCACCAGGTGGGGAATCTGGTGAGTATAAATTACTCACTGAGAAACCGGCCACTTTGAAAACTAGTACGAGCTTTGAGGGCTGCATAGAAGTTGGAGGTAAGGATGCCTACGGATGGACTCAGGAAGAGGAGGATCCATATCATGGATCTGTGCCCCATTCTTAGGTTGCCTCAAAGACATTGCCCCCAATAGCCCTCCTTTAAGCTTCTGTCTGAACAGTGACCACCAGATGTTTCCCCGAGGGCAGCGCCACACAACGGGTGTTAAAACAGAGAGGCTGGGAGCCCCCTGGAGCAGCTCTGTGACACACCCCGCAGCTGCCTCATGGAAGCCCCGTGAGAACCCCAGCAGACAGTCTGGTAGTTCCCCCTGCTACTGTCTGCCCACCTGCCACCCCCTTCTCCTCCACCATAAAGTTGCAGTTGTTCCTGCATCTGCTCTAGTATGCAACCGTAACTCTGTGGAACTGAACGTGACCCACCCCGTGGCCACCCCCATCAAATGGGAGGTGGCCCTAGGGTAACACGTTGTCCAGGTTCAGGCCAGGTTACCCTGCATGGCATGCTCCACCTTTCTGGGTATGATGACACACAAAGCTGCCCCAACTCGAACCAGGGCAAACATTTGGCATCTGCCCTTCAGATAGACAGATAAATCTGAGGCAAAGTGGGACCAATGGGAGGCCCCAGGGCCCAGCTCAACTGTGAACACCTGGTGTCATTCCCAGGAAGGGGGTGCATGCTGAGTGGGTTAACCTGGACCAAACTGGGACAATGGGCAACCATGACACTAGGTCTCATTTGTTAGGGTCCCCCACAGGCCCAGGTCCACCCCACTTAGCTGACAGAGGTGCTTAGCAGTGTGATCTGTGCTTCCTCCCCCCCCCTCCGGTTGTCAGTTGAGAGGGGCGCACTAGCACTGGCTCTGATGGAAAGGGGGGTCACGGACATGGAAGGCTTCTTTCCATGCCCGTTGCTCTCCTTTCCTTGGTGGGAAAGGAGAGAAGCAGTGATCAAAACCAGGAGCCACGTGAATCCTGCAATCCCCTCTCGATTCAGGAAAGGAACCACCCATGAACTGCAGGTAGGGGGTTGGCTGTTTGAAGGGCTCCTGAGTCCCAACACTGCCCACGGGGGTGGCAGTGGCATGGGGACTCCACGGACTACTGAACACAGGTTCTGGCTGCCTCCCTTGTGTGCATGTCTTAATCTCTGCTCCCTCACCCTGAGCTCAAATTTTTAGTGTTGGGGTTAGGAACTGGATTCAGAGGCCAGATCAAGAATTATCAAGGGGCCACATAAAAGCTAACCACAGGCCACATTTGGCCCCCAGACCTGCAGTCCCTCGCCTGTTGTAGACAATAATTACGTTAATTGCTTTGTTTGCAAAATAAACACAGCTTGTGCACTTAAGCTACAATCATGACCCTAGTTCATCAAAGGGAAGGGAGCAGCGGGAAAGGCAGTGGCAGGATGGTGTGGGAAGATAAGGGCAGGTTGCCCTTCTGTTGATTACTTTTCCTGCTACACCCTTCCCTTTGACTCCTCAGGCATATAAATTGCCCTCATTTTGCACAGCTGATGTAGTATTAATGTACTATTCATAGCCACTTTCTGACCAGCTCAGCGAGCCAAACTCCACTCTCACACTGAGGTAAAGCTATTGACGCCTATAGAGTTTCTCTGTATTGAAGCTGCTATGATAATCAAATCTGTCCCAGCTTATAATATGCCCTGTCACTTGTGCCACTCCTTCATCTCAATTCATAAGCAGTGATATAAGAATTATAACAGAGATAGTTAGGAGTCCAGTTTTTTATTTTAGGCTCTAGTGCAAAGTTGCAGTATTGTCCTCTGAATCAAACAGAACTATACTGATGTAAATCCAATGCGACAAAGATCAGAATCTGGCCCCCTTGAACCAGTTCAGTGATAAGTGCCCAGTATATTCTCCTCACATGCATCTCGTTTGTTGACCATACCATCCTCAGGGCCAAAATCTGCTCTCATTTACACACCCAAAAATGCAGAGTCACTCTACTAACTTTGGTATAGTATCTCCAGCAGTGGTGTAGTGGAGCAGGAATGCGGGGAAATGGAATGCCAGCACTTTTCCTGCAGCCCCCTCTTGTAGGTGACATGAATGTACACAGATGATTGTCCCAACTAAGTTTGTTCCCATATAATAAATGGATTATAATAATAATAAGTGAAGTATAACAATTATCCCCCATGCCATGAGCACAGCTTAGCTTTAGGCCTGTGAGCATGTATGTAAGTACTTAAAGTTATGATAAATACTTTGCTCAGTTCAGACCTATAACCTTAATATCTTTCTCCAGTCGGTTATCTTTACTCGTCTGCAGGAACCTTGCTGATTTTAGGTTCTCATAGAGATGAATCCCAGCATCACAGAGCACCATTCCCTGTATGATTGTAAAGTTGAGTTCTTGTTAATGTTCCTACCAATAATGTGACTCCTGACAGCATTGCAGTGATTGTGGCATGTATGTCTGTTAAAAAGCCTTTTGCTCACTGCTGTGTTCTTCCCTCAGCTCCCCAGCCTGTTTTTCAGCTCCGTGTGAAGCACGCGAATGAATCCTCACTTAGTATCATGTGGGGGACGCCTGTAGCAGAATGGGAAAGTTATGTGGTTTCACTGGGATACAAAGATCTTACTATTATAAACAAGGCACTTGCTAAAGAAGCTAAAGAGTTCACTTTCAATAACCTCGTTCCCGGGCGAAGGTACACAGCTACTGTCACCAGCATTAGTGGGGATTTGAGCAATTGGACCTCAGTAGAAGGAAGAACAGGTAAAATATGTTCAATTGACCTTAAATTTCAACTTCGAAAACAGTTTTCATCAGAAATATCTCCTGTTATATGTTTTTCAACATGGGGTTTTTCTGAAAAATTGGAATGTTTTGTAAAGTTTAAGAGGCTCATTCAGTGTTGACAAATTTAAAACATAAGCTATCTTCACCTATAGTCCAGATGTCTTTTGATCCCAGGCACTCTGTTTGCCGTGAGGACTGCCGCACAGTTCAAATTACAACAAGTGGGCAAAGCTACCAGAAACCCCTCGAGGTGTTCTTTTCTGCACATGTGCATGTTTCAGTCACTTGCCCTTTTTTTTTCATCTCAGAAGCACTCTTGTGAGCCAGCAGGGTCATAAAATAGAAGTTTTGTGAGGAGAAAAACAATTGCTAGTGCAGTTAGTCTAATTTTAGGCCTTGACAATGTTTCCTTGTAAAGTGTAACTCAGTCGAGTCTAGCCTCTTCCAAGTACCATTCCTAAGTTTAAGAAGGGCTGATTTTAATTGCACTGTGTCTTGCAATTAGATGGCTCAGATTTCACTTCCTTGACGTTAGGACTCCCTTTCTTCCAAAGATCAGGATGTTCCAGTAATGGTGAAATGCTAAACAAAAGCAGACAAGACCTCTACATATGCATTAAATTATAACCTTTCATGATAACCTGAGATGTGAAGATCCACTTTAGTTAGGCATCCCAAGTTTCAGATGTTCTGAATCTTATCTCAGGTATCAAAATCAAAGTCTTACCCAATGTCCAAAATTTACCTGGGAGCTCAAATACCCACAAGTTTGTCCAACATTGTCTGCCTCTAGTCATGCATGGAACATCACTAGGAGAGCCTTTCTCACAAAGATTTCACACATCCATATCTGACTGGGAATGCAGAGCAGAGATGTGCCTAAATCCCAACTTCCTCAGAGTTCAAGTGTGTTGGAATTCAGGGTTTGGGTTGAACCACTAGATAATACAGCATTTAGGCTCTGAGACTTAAATAAGGTAAAATGCGTTCAGAACTGAATTTGTTTCTATTCAGTGATATTTAGATATTCTGACTAGGCAGATGTTTTTTGAAATAATCAACCATATTTCCGTAGCTTAATCAAACTTTTTGAAATTTCACAAAAGAGTCATCTGGGCTTTTGTTCCAATGTTGGTCAAATATTCCACTCTTTTTTTTTTCTTCTGGACTGATTCTTCCATGTAATCGCTGTAAGATTTTGCTACCTTTGTTTAAGTCATCATCATTGATGGCAAAGAAGTTAGTGCTATGAAATTCTCCCAAAGTAATTCAGATGGAACTATAGATACTTATGTCTATATGTTCCAGTAACCCAAAAAATGAAAGAGGGGAGGTCTTAGGTAGGCCTTGTGTGTCTTTTAGATTCATTTGCTACAGTATAGAAACAGGGTGAATCTTATACAAGTACAGTCATCCTGAACACACATAACACCCATGTTATTTATTTTTAATTTAACCAGCATTCTAAAACCTCCGCATGTCCATTCATCCACTCCTGAATTATTAGAGAAGTATGTCTCATGTCTGGGACATTTCTGCACAGCAGATAGATTCCCATACTCTGCTCCCACCAGACAGGAAGCAGTCCTGGGACTCAACAGCTAGTTTATTTTTAGTACTTTGAGACTGTCTGCAATTTGAACTGCTCTTTGATGCATTTCCTCATTGTGACTAAATTTGGTTTGCATGGAGGATTTTTTTTAGTTTGTTTGTTTTTTCTGTTTACTTCACACCATAATGTTCTCATATTTTCAGTGCCAGCTCAGGTGACTAACCTGAATGTGTCAAACCAAGGAATGACCAACAGTTTGTTCACTAACTGGACAAGGGCACTGGGTGATGTAGAATCCTACCAAGTGCTACTGATTCATGAAAATGTTGTCATTAAAAATGAGAGTGTTCCCGGTGAGACCAACAGATACCACTTCCACTCTCTGAAGCCTGGAGGACTCTATTCAGTGGTTGTCACCACTGTTAGTGGAGGGATGTCTTCCAGACAAACGATTACAGAAGGGCGGACAGGTAAAGTGATCTATCATGCCATTGTGAATTCCTGACTGTTGAGCCCAATAGTGGTTCAAGCACTGGGTTGGGAGGATGAGAGAGAGCTGGGTTCTAGATACATTTGGACAAGAAAACCAAACATTCCATATCTTTACCACAAAGACTGTTGCAAAAAAAAAAATAATCATGCTATTTAGAGGTGCGTATTATAAAAGACAATAGGGCGGAAGGGTTTATAAATGGAATGTGTCCAGTGATTTTACAAGTAAATGGGCCATCCCTCAGATATTTATTTACACCGATAGAGCATATGGTCTAAAGAGGGCTGGCCTTATGATTTCCCTGGGCCAGGGCGAAGATAAAATGCGGGGTCCCTGGTGGTTCCACCTCCTTTCCTCTGTCCCCATTCCCTCCGAGACACACTCTGCAAGACTCTAGAGATGGTCATGTTTGGGGCTCCGCATGGAAGAGAGAGTTAGGTCCCAGCATCATGCCTTAGTGGAATCAGTGGCTACTGCAGAACCCCTGGAAGTAGAGAAAAGAGCAGGGCTCAGGGTGGTCACTCTGTGGTCAGTCTGGCCCTTGGCACAAGTCATATAACATGAAGGTACTCTGAGACTACCTCCAATAATATTTGGAAATGTCACCTGCACTAAAGTCTGGGGCGCATCTTGCTTCACTGGAAATAAATTTTCTTATACATAATTCTTTCCACTAGAGGGCAGGAAACTCTTAACGTTAGATATAAATCTCAGCATCCCTAAAATGCTTAAGGTACCAGTAGTCATCTATCCTAATTGCACTTTGTGAGGACAGCTCATAACTATACAATTTAAGTTTAGTTAGAATTTAATTTGTAATTAAAATTTAATTACAAATTTAAACAAAATTTAAATTTTACCATTTAATTTACTCTTGTTGCCCCAACATTGCTTCACTTTGTTTGCTCAGTAACTTTGTTTGCTCAGTAACTCAGATGTTTGCTGTTCTCTGGGAACATGAAACTTTCTAAATAACCCATCCTACTTTTTGCATTGTCTCATTCCATGCCTTCCTACAGTGCTTAGTGATAGGAATTAACTTGAGGACAGCGGCACCATAGGGGATTAAAACCCAGTACCTCTTGCTTCCCAAGCAAAAGTCCTACCTCTAGACCAGTAAGCCCTGCTCTGTGATAGGAATTAACTATTTAAAACACCTTCTTTCTCCTTTTGTTGCACAGTTCCTTCCAGTGTGAGTGGCGTAACAGTGAATAATTTCGGTCGGAGTGACTACCTCAGAGTTTCCTGGCTTACAGCTGCTGGAGATGTAGATAGTTACTTGGTAACGCTCTCTCACGATGGCCAGATTGTTAAAACACACACGATTTCAAAATCCCTTGGCGAATGTTTGTTCACTGCTCTCACTCCAGGGAGGCTCTACAATGTGATGATAACCACAAAGAGTGGGAAGTATGAAAATCATTCCTTCAGCCAGGAACGGACAGGTAAAGTGGGAGCTTGAAACTTCACTCATTCATATGACCCATGTTCTGGACGTTCCCCAAGCTATGGATCAGGATCCCAACTGGAGTCACAGCATTTGCAAGTGGGGTTGGGGAGGGAACATCATCTTGACTGGTATCATTTACATGCCTTTTTTTTTTTTGCTGTCAGGGGTGAAGTCTCAAAATGGGATTGCACAGGCAAAAAGTTTAGGATTCATTGCCATTCTTAGTCCTTTAGTGACCCACGTGATCAGTAGTGGGCATTTTCACACAAGACACTCTCCACCCACCACCCACTATACATCTTGCAGGGCTGCAGTGTTGCCCTGTGGGTGCCCTGCAACATGTATAGCATGTGGGAGGTGGGTGGGGAGTGTCTTGTCTGAAAATGCCCACTATCTGGCTATACAATCAAACAGGCCCATGGGAGAAGGAAGAAGTTGGGGAAAGTATCATCCTAAACAACATTAATAGCCTGATCTTATTCCACTGAAGTTAAAGATGGCATTCCAAATTGCTTCAATAAGCACGTGAGCTGCCTTGAGACTGAATGACACGATCGATTTAGGTGGTTTGAAAGACAAAGGAATGTAAGTGTGAGGTTAGGCTACATGCGGCAGAATACTGTGTGCATTTCAGCAATGCAATAGTTTGGATCCCAAAGTAAAGGGGTTGATAGGGAGCGTTCCGTTTTGTGAAAGGTGTAGCTTTTTCAAGCTACACATTACATTATTATTAATGTACCTGTACCTGGCGCTTTACAGAACAATAAGAATGACGCGGTCCCGGCCTACGGCTTACAATCTAAAAGACACGAAGGGGGGAGACAAGGAGAGGGGACGTAGGGAGAGACAAGGGATAAATACCAGTCAAGTGGATGCGAAGTCTCAGGTGCACGTGCTTGACTTGGTTGCGGTTGGCAGGAGTCTGCGGGGAGGGCAGACAGTAAAAATTGGGATGAAAGTTCTAACAGGCATCGGGAAAGGCGGCGAGGAACAGGTGGGTCTTGAGGAGGGATTTGAAGGTGCGGAGGGAAGGGGTGAGGCGGATGTGGGCAGGGAGGGAGTTCCAGGCATGGGGGGGCAGCAAGGGTGAAGGGGCGGAGGCGGTTAGAGGAGCAGGGGAGACGAGGGAGGGGACATGTGCCTAACTTTTACTGAAATTTTTTTAGAGATTAGGCACCGAAATGTCACTTATGACTTTACAAATATGCACAATGTTAATTTAACAGCACTGATGGCAAGGTGAGATTGGATGACACCTTTGGTCCAAACACTGTTTTTTCCCCTCAAAGGGCTTGATATTTAAGCCCTTTCGTGTTCAGTTTAAACCAATTTTTACAACAAAATCCCAGGTTTTACAAAAACTATTATTCAGTTTTTACTGATTTTCACCTGAATCTTGTATCAATCAAGCACATAAAGATAATTTTATTAGGAAAATGCAGTATACTGTATTAGTTGTGTGTTATATTAATGATAAATTAGTCTACGTGTATATGCAAAACTACCTGTTGAAGTAAGGCAGCATAGTGGAAGATATGTGCATACAATACACACACGCATGCTCAGAGGTATGTGCACATCCGGACATACTGATGAATCTCACGCCCACCACATAAGCATTTTGTGCTTTTAGCAGTTAATGGTTTTAAGACTTGTCACACTAATGTAGCCCCCTCCTCTCATCTCCCCCTAAATGACACAGGGCTCAGAGTAGATATGTGTCACCCTGCCACTTGGGGTTGTTTCTGCCTCTGTGGCAGAGGAAGGGCCCTGGGCACGGGCTCCTCAGGATGGAGAGGTGAGGGGGCCGATCCTAAGTAACCTAGGTATTTGCCACTTCAGTGCCTCAACGCCGTGGGAGTCGTTGCCAAATGAAGGGGCAAAGTAGAGACTCCCACTCAGGGATTTCACTACCCTAGGGATAGGGACCTCAGAGACCAGGAATAGGAAGGAACCTCAAAGACCACTATTGGCAAGCACTTTACCGGGGGGGAAAACAAACATGGAGGAATAGCCAAGGCACTTTACTTTTAAGATTAACACACAGTTAACACTAAAACATAAGCCGGTAAATGTGACTAAATATAGTAAAATAATTTGGCCTAATTATTCAGTGTAAATGTTTATAGGCTAATGGTTTTAAGACACCAACAACAATTTTTTTTATTCAAAGGCAAGGTTTTTATTGGGAGATTAGAGATACTGGTTTCTTAGACTCAGAGGTGGCATACAGTGTTCTGAATTCTGTTTCAGTTCTACAGCAAACCACATTAAATTCTGTTTATCAAAGCATTAATCTACTTAACACTATTTTTGCTGCCTTTTTATCTTCCAAAATAAACCCCAATATTTACCCATAAAAATGAGTCATTTTTGCACCAATTTTCATTTGTTGTTTCCCCCGTTGTTGTAATAAACACTTCCCAGAAAAAAATAAAAGAAAATAAAAACTGAAAATGAAGGACCCTACCCATAATGAATTGTCCTGAACAATGGCAGTATGCAGATTAAATGCACAAATGCGTACGTTATGGGTAACAATAAACATGCAGCCAGAGCACCGGCTACATGTTCTGGGGTGGGGCAGCCCTGGCAGGGTCACATTGGGGCATGGAACTGACGTGCACCCAACCGGGCTGGCCAGCGAACATTTCCCCACCCCTAGCGGGGGAACAAATGTGCGGCCAGGTGGGTGAGATGGCCCCGCCCCCAGTGTGTCCTTTAGTGTTCTGTCCCCCCCATGATGGGCAGCCATGGCGGCCCCCGCTCCCCAGTGGGGATGGGGCCAAAAATAGACTCACTGGCCCACTCTTGCCCATGTTGGCCCACCTGGGCAACCCTTGTCCAGGGCCAGGATCATGCAGGAATAGTTCTGTGCCAGGGCAGCAGCATGCCCACATATGGCAGCCCAGAAACAGATGTCTGGGTAAGTCTCTGGCCAAGGTGGGCCATAGTGGGCCCCCCTCATTGCATCTGTTATCACCCACTGAAGTGGAGAGTAATAAAATATTGTCATGTCCTTATAGATACCAATGGCCCATCCACAACTAGAATACTGTGTTCAGTTCTTGTCATTTTGTTGTGAAGTTCAGGGAATGCAGTCAAAAATATTTACAAGAAAAGTCTTCCATATAGAGAGAGAATGGGGCAATTTGCCTTGGTGAGAAGAAGCCCCTGCTGTGTTCCAATATGGCAATTCCTGTGTTTCATTACCTTTCTCAGGCTTATTTGTATTATGTGGTTATTGATTAAGAATCTCCCAAATGCTGTAACTGTGTTTGCTCTTTCAGTGCCTTCAAGCGTTCAGGGACTTACAGTCAGCAATTCAGCAAGAAGCGACTCTCTAAAGGTGTCCTGGCTGCATGCCACTGGAGATTTTGATAATTATGAAGTGATCATCAAGCACAACAATGACTTCATACAAACGCAGAGTGTCCCCAAGGATAAAAACGAATGTGTGTTCACTAATTTGGTCCCAGGGAGGCTATACAGTGTTACCGTTAGCACAAGGAGTGGAAAATATGAAACCAGTGAAAGGGCCAGTGGCAGGACACGTAAGTAATGCCCAGAAAATATCCCAAGAGAAATATAGAATCATAGAGTTGGAATGGACCATGCGAATCATATAATTGGATAGTGTTTTTCTTTCCACAATACAGGTATTAGATTTTTTTGTCCTCCATTTTTGTCCTCCTTGACCTCTCGGCTGCCTTTGATACTGTTGACCACTCATTCTTGCTGGACTCACTTCACTCCCGTGGCTCCATCCTCGACTGGTTCTCTTCCTACCTCTCTGTCCGCTTCTTCAATGTGTCTTTTACCAACTCCAACTCCTCCTCCTTTCCCCTCGTGATTGGTGTTCCCCAAGGCTCTGTCCCTGGCCCTCTCCTCTTCTCTATCTACACCCAGGCAAACTCATTGCCTCCCATGGCTTCCAATATCACCTCTACGCTGATGACACTCAACTCTCTCTCTCTACCCGCTCTCTCTCTCCATCTATTCAAGCTCGCCTCACCAGCTGTCTCTCTGATATCTCTAACCTGGATGTTTCAACATCAACTCAAACTCAACATGGCTGAAACTGAACTCCTTATATTCCCCCCACATTCTTTCTCCCTGTCGATCCTTATTGACGGGGTCACCATCCTTCCCATTCCCCAAGCCCATAGCTTAAGCTTCATCTTTGACTCACCCCTTTCTTTTAAACCCTACATCGACTCTGTTACCAAACTCTGGGTGTTTTCAGACGTGACGGGGCCAATTGGCCCCATCACGAAATCAATTAATTAATCCCCCGCCGGGATGACCCGTCATGCCCTAACAGACGTGCCGGGGGATCCCGGCGGGGAATCGGGTAGGGGGCGGGGCCGTGGGGCGCAACGTGCAGCCACACGGCCCCGCCCCCTCCACGCTCCCCGCCGCCCGCCCTCTGGGGAGATGGGCGGCCGCTGCGGCCAATGCGGCCGCAGCGCTCACCCGCTATGGCCATGGGCCGGAATCCCTGCAGGGATTCCGGGCCGTGGCCGCCGTCCAGACGTGACAGCGGGGGTCACCACGGCGGGGAATCGCCTTCACCACGCGACGACCTCTGGCCCTGCCGCTTCGGCCGCTCACGTGATGAATGTGATTCCCCGCCGTGGTAACATCTGGGGGGGGGACATTCGTTCCCCCCAACAGACATTACGTGGTCCAAGCCACCACAGGGAATTGACTGAGGTTGACATTGACCACGTAACATCTGAAAATACCCTCTGTCGCTTCTCCCTCCACAACATTGCTAAGATTCACTCTTTTTTCTCTGTCAAAACTCAAAACCCTTGTTCACACCCTGGTCATCTCTTGCCTCGATTACTGTAACCTCCTCACTAGCCTCCCCCGCTTTCACCTGTCTCCCCTTATCTCCGTCCAAAACTCTGCTGCCAGGGTCATCAAGCTCGCCCGTCTCTTCGACCACGTACAGCCCCTCCTCTCTCCACTAACTCCCCCTTCCTTAGCAAATCCTGCACAAGCTACTAGTTATTATAAAGCTACCTATATAAATGTTTGTTAATAATAATAATAATAATAATAATGGCTTTTCATAACCTTGCTCCCCCCACCTCTCTGTGCTAATTTCCCTCCGTACTCCAGTCCACGAACTCCGCTCCTCCTCTACCCCCTCTCACCCTCCCATGCCTCTCCTGCTCCCCTAACCGCCTTCGGCCCTTCTTCCTAGCTGCCCCCCACGCCTGGAACTCCCTCCCTGCCCATTCACCTGCCCACATTCACCTCACCTTCTCCCTTCATACCTTCAAATCCCTCCTCAAGACTCACCTCTTCCACTCCGCCTTCCCTGACTCCTCGCTCCCCTTTCCTAACTCCTGCTGATACCTACCATCCAGTACAATCTGCTACCTGAGATCTGTGTACTCATATCCTCACCCCCCCGGTGTCTCAGATTGTAAACCCTAGGGCAGGGACTGTGTGTATTCCATTACTTTGTAAAGTGCCAGGTACATTGCTTGCACTATATAAATGCTTGATAATAATAATAATAATAATTAATAATTAATAATTTTTACAAGGGCTGAATGAGCAGCCATTTTTTTCTCTCACAAGAATTCTTGTGCGTTTGGGCATCAGGTTTGATTTCCCGGTAATTGCCTGAGCCCAGGACAAATTCTCAGTGTGAAATTTAATTTTTAAAACACTTAAAATCACTGCACATGAGCAAATGGCTCCTGGGCTGTTTTGCTCATTCACAAAATGACCCAGTGCCCATTTTGCATATGTACAGTGATATTTATTTTAATTTCTTGATGAGCATTCAGTGAGAATGTTTGGATATCCCAAGGCATTTGGTTCTTACCAAGATGAACTAAGAACCAGGATTTCATTGAGTTTCCTCAGTTTTTACTCTGCTCGACCCCCCTAAGGCTCAGGGCGATTCAAATCATAAATGGCAGCCAGTGCAGACTCTGAAGCACCAGTGTTATGTGCTCCCAGTGACCCGTTCCCATCAAAAGACGAGTCACCACATTCTTCACAAGCTACAGTCCCCAAACAGTCTTCAAGGGCAGCCCCACATAGAGCTCGTTGCAGTAGTTCAAGGTAATGAAGGCCTGGATGACAGTGGTCAGATCCTTATCTGAGAGAAAGGGATTTATTTTTAAAATTTATTTTAAATTTCTATCCTGCCCTTCCCTAAATAAGGCTGAGGGCAGCTCACAACATAAATAAAAACATATTTTTAAAAATCCTAAAATAAAGAACTTCCGAGCCTCCCAACTTACCCCCAATTCCCCCCAATACCACCTCCCCATTTCCCACATCTAACCCCCTCCTAAGCCTACCCCAAGCCCACCTCCCTAAACCCTCCATCCCCTATCCCTGCCTGCCAAATGCCTTTACAAACAGAAAGGTCTTACACTGCCTCTGGAAGACACTCAAGGCTTGGGATGCAGCCTTCTCACCAGATGGAGTTCATGAAAGGCATTCCTGGCCACTGCCACAACCTGATGTTCCAGACGCAGCCCAGGATCCAGAATCACCCCAAGACTGTGAACCTGACTAATCAGGGAAGGCTGTACCTCATCAATGATGGGTGTCCCAATGCCCCCCCCGGTCACAGGGTTGGCCAACCAACATCACTTCAGTCTTGTTTGGATTCTGCTTCAGGTGGCTCACCTGCATCCATTCCTCAATGGCAGCCAGGCACCAAGTAAACACCAAGACTGCAGGTAGAGGACATAGTACAGTAGAAGCCTCTTTACTGGAAGTGTAAAAATGTCCCAAATAAGCAGCTGTCCCAATTAAAAGTGAGATGACCTTGGGGAGAACCATTCCAAGAGTTCTGTCCCACGTAAGTAGCTATCCCAATTATCATTGTCCTTATTAAGCTGTATTTCTAGAATTGTTAATATTCATTGGCAAAAACTATTTTATATTACAATTAAGGTTGTTCTATAGATTTTTGACAAACTCACTTAGAGCCTCATAATCTGGAAAATGCAAGTTAAAGAATGAGCTATTTTGGAATAATTGCTTGTTGTATGTTACGGACCCGATAGTAGGGACGAGAACGTCAACAGATCAACCTTAACTTTATGCAGTGTTGTAATTCCAGCCTGGAGGCATGGAATCATAAAAACATAGGGCTAGAAAGGACCTCAGAGGCCAACTAGTCCAACTCCCTGTACTAATTCACCATCCCTAAACTCCCGAAATAGGACATAGGGTAAAATCTGCCACAAACAGAAATCAGTGACCAGAGCACATCATGCTTCTTGAAACATGTTCCCTCCCTGTACTACAAAGTCCTCCATAATTTTGTATGGGTATTTTATGTCAGGTTTTATGGATTATATCTTTGCATTTTATACGTTAGCCACCCTGAGCCTTTGGGGAAGGGTGGGATATAAATCAAAATAATAAATAATTTTGTATGTGGTGTAGTTATTTAAAATGTGAGTCCCACACCACTATTTTACAGAGCTTTGGAGCTACTACACATTTTCGTGTAAGGAAAACCAATCTAGTGAGATGCCAGATATTAGGGGTATGCAGAAGGCACCCCATTGGTTTACGTTTTCATTTACAAAAACCCCTTTGTTTGGGGGAGCGGTGTTCATAAACAAAATGTTCGCTTTGGGGGGGTTAGTTTTTGTTTACTAAAAAAAAGAGCACAGCATGTGCAAAATGGCACCGACACTGACAGCGCTATTTTGGAAAAGAGCACGTATACGTAGAACAACCCTGACAGCCATTTTGCTCATGTGCGGTGATTTTTTGTTTTTATCTTTAATTTTAAAAAATGTTTAAAAACACTGCATGTGCACAAAACTGGCTGCTGGACTATGTATGCACACCCTTTCCCAAAATGGTACCTGCAGCATCGGTGCCATTTTGGAAAAGGGCAGCCAGTCTGCACATGCACCGATTGGCTGCCCTTTTTCAAAATGACACTAACACTGCTGGTGCCATTTTGGAAAAGGGTGTGCATGCACAGAATTGCCCCAGCTGTCATTTTGCGCATGCAATTAAAAAAAATAAATATTAATTTTTATTTTAAAATAAAAATGGATTAAAGCAAACAACAATCATTTGCTTATTCATCTATTTTTGTAACATTCAGGGCTCCATTTTTGTTTGTAATGAATAGAAAATGTTATGACTGCATACCCCTATCAAATACAAATTTAAGAGGGATAGTGACTTAGGAGCAGAATTGTAATCATATGCGTCACAACGTTTCTCTGACGGCGTTCTATCACACCTCAGTTCCAGAGACAGTGAAGGAGTTGACTCTTAGTGATAGAAGCGCTGAGGATCTACAAGTTACTTGGTCCAAAGCTGATGGAGATGTTGATCAGTATGAAATTCAACTTCGCTTCAATGATATGAGGGTCTTTCCATCCATTCATCTTGGCAATACCATTGTGGAGTATCGGTTTACATCTCTGACTCCAGGACGCCTGTACAAAATTGTTGTGTTGACAATCAGTGGAGATGCACAAAACCCAACCTTCATTGAAGGATTGACAAGTAAGTAGGAAAAGCAACTCTCTTGTTCATCTTTTGGAGAATATAACTAGAAATTTATCTGTGCTGCATAGTGCTCCTATACAAAATCCTTGTGAGTAGAATTGACCACTGAATAGGCCCCTACACTATTCTCTGTGCCTTGTTTTACCAAGTTGGAACTCCGAAGATCTGAGTTCAATTTCTGGTTGTGAAACTGACTTGCTGTTCAGCTATGGTCAAGTCACTTATTCTCTCTTTCTGCTCTTATGTAATTATCTGAATAATATATAGCAAAATAGAGGAAACAAACATTTTAACATTATTTATTGTTGTCTCTAGAGTAGAAAAACATGATGGTGCTCTTTTGATAAGCAGAACGAGCATAATATACAATATTGCCTGTTAGTAAAGAAGAGCACAAACCTGCAAGCACAGACATATCCAGGTAGTGGAACAACTCCCATGAGTAAAGTTACCCACGTGTACGTACTTGCAGCATCACAAAAAACACCAGCGTCCTCTTATAATCATTCCTGATGTAGACCTTGCAATTTCATTTGAGGCAATCACCAAAATAACCAAGTCATGAGTGTGAATGGAGTGGAAAATTTCTCCGCTAAATTTCTTAGCCACCCTCTTTCTTTCTCTCGCATTAGTTCCAAGCGCTGTCAGAAACATTCATGTTTCACCCAGTGGGATGACAAACAGCCTGAAAGTGGCCTGGACGCCTGGAGGAGGAGACGTGGATTCCTATACAGTGACAATATTCCATCAGAACCATCCGCTTGACTCCCAGACTATCTCCAAGCATGTTTTTGAGCACACGTTTCATAAGTTAGAGCCAGGGGAGCAGTATCAGATTCTGGTGCAGTCTAATAGTGGCAATTCGCACAACAATTTAACAGCTTTTGGTCGAACAAGTAAGCTTCTTCCTGGGAAAAATATCAAAATACAAAAAGCCTGTGTTATTGTAAGCTGCCATTTCTGGCATAGGGTGGAGCATAAGTATAAAATAATAATAATAATTATTATTATTAATTAATAAAACTATAACATTTTTGCTATGTTAATCTGTGTTTACAGAACATCCATTCCACAATCCCAGCCAGTATACAAGCATAGTCTTGATTAATCACAGATCCAGAGTAGTCCATCCCAGGTTTTACATTGGATCAAGAGATAGGGAGCAGTCAGGAGATAAGCTGAATACCCACGTTAAGAAAGAGTTTAACTCATGTTAGTCCAGTCATGGGAAACCCCCAATCGTGAGCATGGGGGCTTTAGGGTTATTTTTCCCTTCCCCTGTTAAGTTCAATAACACGAGACAGGGCTCAAAATACAGCCCTGTCTCGCGTTACTGGATTTAATAGGGGAAGGGGAAAATAACCCTAAAGCCCTCATGCCCATGATCATTTTTTTTAATGTGACTGGACTAACGCAAGTTAAACTCTTTTTAGTCCCAAGCAGACATAGTTAGCAGTTAGTTACCGAGGCTGCTGTAAGCTGTGAGGAGTAAGAATAAAATTGTCTCTGTTCTAATCTAAGAAGACTACAGCACTGTTACTCATTTCTGAAGTTCTCATTACACTGGGACACAACATAACTCTATTTTATTTTAATTATTTATTTGTGTCTTTTGTGTGTGTGTGTGTGTAAAAAGAGAGTGGTTCTCTGTGGCTACAAGACCTTGCAGGATTAGCCCCATAAAAGAGAGTTTGCACATTTCCACACAATGTGCTTTATTACAAAAGTACACCATCACCTTTCATTCCCCCACATTATCCTTATTCATGATCTGGCAGCAGTCAATCTTTGTGCACATTCAGCACAGGCCTCAAGCCTAAGTGTTTGGCTAGCAGCTCTAATGCAGGGCTGTCCTTAAACATTTTGCTATCCTAGGCCAGAGTGAGGAATCTGCAGTCTGTAGGCCAGATGGTAGGTAGGGTGATGGGGTGAGGCTGGGGTCATTGAGGTGGTGGGGACGGGCATCACAAGGGCAGGGAGGACAGGGTCACTGCAGAGATATTGGCCACCATGTCAGCAAGGACTACTGGAATGAGGGGTGGGGGGAGAGACACTGGGAAAGAAAAGCAGGGATGCAAGGCCTACCTCAACAAAGAGGCAGGTTGCACCATGATGGGCCTGCCCAAGTGCTCTGTTTATAAACACGGCCCGCCCTTGCAAGCCCACTGAAGCACTTTGCAGATGAGTGGGGCAGGACTCACCTTCCAACAGAGCACTCGAGGCCTAATAAGCCACACTTTCCTAGCGTGCTCAGATACATCGTCTCCCTGCCTGCACATCCCAGCATGCTCTGCCTCCCATCCTAGACAAGTGTAAGAAGCATCTGCATTTAGCCATTCCTTACCTCCACTAAATGGTAGAGCCAGCTCTGCCCTAATGCAGCCTTTCTGCACTTCTCTATGGGGCATCCTGAGGCAAATACATAGCTTATTGAGGCAAGCCCCTAAATCCTTAAAACTTGTCTCTCCCTGTTAGTCTTCTTAGCATTATGCTCAGGCCTATATTGTCTGAACTCCTACCTGGCTGCTTACTCCTGACAACAAGCACCAATTACCCACTTAGACAGGCTTCTGATAACCTGCAACTACTTTTCCAATCAAGGTCTCACCCTACAGAGACTTAGGATGCCCCAAAACATATGTAGACATGCATGAGATTTAACAACTAATCAACTCATTATGCCGTTCTTATGTATGTAAAGCGAGATACCAAATGAACTCCACAATATATATATATATATTTTTATCTGTTGTTCCCAGTTCCTGCCCCTGTTGTGGAACTGTCTGCACATAATGCATACAGCAGTCACTCATTGGTAGTAACATGGCACAGTGCTGCTGGTTTGGCTGAAAGATATGACATCCTGCTCCTTACTGAACAAGGGATCCTTCTGAGCAACAAATCAGAGCCAGCTACTGCTAAGCAGCACAAATTTGAAGATTTAATACCAGGCAAGATGTATAAAATACAAATGCTGACAGTCAGTGGTGGCCTCTTCAGCAGCCGAGCAGAAACCAAAGGCCGAACAGGTAATTTCAGATTTGTTGCTGCAAGATCAGCAGAAATATATTGTATTATACATATGATGCACCCAGATATCTGCTTACTTGAACACTTTGAACAGAAAGCAGTAGCGTAATATCTATGTATTGGCTTTCTGCCATACGTTTATGTATGAATGTGACTATTGTTTGAAAAATGATTTATATTCTCCAGGTCATATAGTGCACAGCATATCAAAGCACAAGACCTAGTATATATTGTTAAGAGTAACGATCTGTCAACGTAACTATTATTTGACCCACTAAATTTTTTCTGTATAATAGCCTCTTACACTAACAGGGCCTTGACTTACAGGTCTTAGCCCAGTGATTCCCAAAGGGTCTGCCATGAGAGCAGTGAATGTGTGCCTTGAAAAATGATTCTTTTTTGTATTTTAAAAATGCATAATAATATATAATAAATTATATAAAATTATATAATTTAATTTTTATTTTTAAAAAGTATATAATTAATCTGACGGTAAGAGTGATGTGTGCCACCAATTTTAATTTTTAAAAATGTGCGTTCCCTGATAAAAATTTGGAAAGCATGGTCTTGGCCCAGACCTTCAGCTGTTTCCAAACTTTAAGCCAAATCTTGTAATCTTTATTCAGGGAAAACTCTATATTAAAGCTACTGGGAGGTGTTGAGTAAGAACTGGAGAATTGGACCCATTCGTGCAATGTTTTGTTTAATGACACCTATTAATAATACATTTTCATATTTATCTAATAATAGGCAGTTGAGTTAAGAAAATCATAGAATTTTAAAGTTAGAAGGGACCTCAAGAATCATCCAGCATTTGACTTTTTTTTCTCAGGAACTTCTAGTCGCATAACCTACACATATCCTATGTCATATTGAAGCTCAGGAACTGTAGATTTGCCATCAACTGTAAAAACCCAATAGAACACACAAAACACAATAAAAAATAGATCTTTTCAGCAATAAACCTGACTTGCTAAAAGTTGTGATGTACTTCAGTTTCTCTTCAGACTTCAAACAGTGCAAATCTATACTCATCTATGACTTCACAAGTCAAGGGCAGAAGTTAAAGTTGGAATGTATTGTACATAAATGTTTTCAGAGAAGTGTTATAATATGTTACATGAATACACTCCAAAGGTTTTTGCTCGAATCAACTAATTGCCTCTGAATTTCTTCAGGGTTTTTGTGGGCTCAAGTTTATGTAAAGATAGTTTCCTGGTGGTAAATAAAAATTTTTTCCGTGGGTTTAAGTTTATGTAAAAGTTGTTCCCTGGGGCTAAACAGAAATTTCTTCTAGCTATTTCTTCTCTCTTTACTGAAATTTAGCAGTGACTAGAATGGCTATAATATTTTCTCTTGTATCTGTCCCCATTCTTAGTTCCAGCAGCTGTTACAAATCTGAAGATCACAGAAAACACCACAAGACGCCTGTCCTTCAGCTGGACTACTTCTCAAGGAGAATTGGACTCATATAATATCTTTCTCTACAATCCAGACAAGTCCCTTCAGGACAGACTATCAGGAGACCAGAATCTCCAGCAGTGTTCTTTTCAGAACTTAGTGCAAGGCAGGCTGTATCGAATGGTGATTGTTACTCAGAGTGGAAATCTTACTAATGAGTCACCCATCTTTGGAAGAACAGGTAGGGGCATCTAGTTTGATAATCAGAAACTATTATTTAACTCTAGTAAGCCTACTAGAAGTACCCAAACACTGGTTATATAACCTAATTTCTAAAATTAAATTAAATGCTAAATTATGTGACAGCTGTTACATAAAAAACCCATAAAAACACAATTTATTATCTTTAGTAAATACTAAGGCACAATCAAAGATAAGGGCCCCATTACAAGAGTCATTCACTATATAGACATGAAGTAAAAAAGATATCTCTTACACTGTAGTGCTTACAGTCTCGGTTTATGAGACACTACTGTGTGAAATCAAATGGCAGAAAAAGCAGGAGGATCAGGCAGTAGTAACATAAGGAAACTTTTCATAGTGAGCACTATTATATGGAAGTTGTTCATATAATACTATGGCTGTATAGCCATTGGCAGTGAGCAGAGTTCTGCAGGATGTGTAAAATCTGTCATACTCTAACCTCCTCTCCCCACCTTCCACCCTTCTCTCTCACACCCTCTCGCTGCTCATTCACACACACTGTCACTCACACACATTATCATTCATTCACACACACACACGCGCATACACACACACACTACCATTCCTTCATTTTCACATAAATACATACATCATCATTCACGCATCCCATGTGCGCACATGCATACACTCATTTGCACACATGCGTGCATGCACTAACATTCATTCGCACGTACTATAATTCATTCACACTTACTTGCATACACATACACTACCATTCATTCATGTGTGCACACAATACATACGCACTTTATCATTCATTCACCCATGCACACACACACACACCCACACACACACCACTGTGGGCCATCGTGTGTTTCATACACATGTGCATTTGGGATGCCTCTAGGAATAAGATATGTATCTATCTAACTACATGAGCAGGTCAACATTGTTTAATTCCAATGACAGTTTTCATCAGTATTTTCAGTTCCAATTAATATAACCAGGAAAAGCTGTAGGGAGAATTATATTAATTTTCTTTACTATTCTGTTAGATATCCAGGTCTCTGGATGGATATCATAATCACAGTTCAGAGCATCATTTCCCCTCCCTACAAAATTCAGCATGTAGTAACTACACACCCTCTATTTCAGTTCCAGCCCCTGTTAATAATCTCAAAGGATCCAACAGAAACACAACAGACAGTCTGTGGTTCACCTGGAGCCCAGCATCAGGAGATCTAGATCATTATGAGTTGAATCTTTATAACCCCAATGGCACACAGAAGGAAAAATGGCAAGGAAAGGACCTGAGAGAGTGGCATTTCCAGGGTCTTGTCCCTGGCAGGAAATATACCCTTGTTGTTGTGACCCACAGTGGTGATTTGACCAATACAGCAAATGCTGAGGAAAGAAAAGGTAAGGAACTTCAGTGCCTTTTATTTTGAATGCTATCGGAATTTACTCCCATTTGCAGGATTTAGCAAGAGAAGATTTCTACAACACAGAAGTTATACAAGGCTGTCCTCTGAAAACCTTAGAAGCTGTGGAGCCCTTGGCAAGATTGTTCCAGGTGACTGGGTTCCTTGTCCTAGCCTGTAGCAGCTACTGCTACCACTTCCTTGGTGGGATCCTCCTATTGCTGCCTAAGGATAGTCCTGGAAGTGATTACAAGCATAAAAAATCCTGAGTCAGTTCAGATGCTGAGGAGAAAGGAAGATGTTCCAAATATTGTGTGTGTTATCTCTCACACACATCCTGCACGCAAATGTAATGACACTTTCTTTTTCCCCTCCTCATTCTTCTTCTCTCTAGAGCCCAGTCCTCCAAATTCTGTGTCATTTGTCGATGTTGCAAACACCTCCCTGACAATCACATGGCTGGGTCCTCCAGACTGGACAGATTATGATGACTTTGAGTTGCAGTGGACCCCAAAAGATCCTCTCACAGTCTTCAATCCTTACAGCAACAGCAGATCAGAGGGACGCATTGTATGTGGCCTTCACCCAGGACGACTCTATAAGTTTAGTGTCAGGAGCGTCAGTGGTGATATTCGGAAGACCTGCAGCCAATTACTCTCTGGAACTGTGAGGACAAGTAAGATCCCATTTTGAACCGTGAATGGTCAAGTCAGGACATTGCTGATATAGTATGGTAGATCCTGTGACTCAGAGGGGATTGGGACCCCTGTCATTGAGGAGGTCCGGCCCACTCTGGTTACTCAGGTTTTACAGCCCTGTAGTGCTTTTGGACCTCTTCCTTTGCCTGGAATAACAGGTTGCAGTGGTGGCCAGGAGCGCTTTTCACCAACTCCATCTGGTGAGGAGTCTGCGGCCCTTTCTTTCTGATTCAGATTTGGCCACCATCTTCCATGCCTTCATTACCTTGAGGCTAGATTACTGCAATACGCTCTACTTGGGGCTACCCTTGATGACAGTTTGGAAGCTGCAGCTGGTGCAGAATGTGGTGACCTGACTCCTTTCAGGGGTGGGTCACCGTGAGCACATTACATCTATTCTTTACAATCTGCATTAGCTTCCTGTAGCATTCCAGGCTCCGTTCAAAGTGATGGTTTTGACCTGTAAAGCCCTAAACAGCCTGGGTCCCACATATCTGAAAGATTGCCTTTCCTTCCATGCTCTATTGCATCCCCTGTAGTCAGCCGAGAGAGTCAGGGTGGCCATTGGTCCGGATTTCGGCTGGATAGCCTGGTTTTTCCAACAGCTGAAGCTGGAATGGAAGGGGAACCGGATCGTTGAAGTGTCCGGAATTTCCCCTTCCATCCTGAGTCTCACTGCGGGGTGCCGGCTTGCTGCAGTTGCGCTCTCACTCTCTGCACTTCCGTCCATGAACCCGTGGGCAGAAGTGCAGAGAGTGGATTTGCGACCAGCCGGCAGGCTTTTTTGGCGTACGGCAGCTGGCACTGTAGAGTTAGTGAGGGCGGCCGGTAGACAGCGCACAGCACGCGTGATGTGAGCAGCGTGTGACTGGATGAGCAGCAGCAGACAGACTGCCTCTCTCCCCGAGTCCCCGCAGCCCCGCTGGGAGGTGGAGGGTTATAGATGGGAGTTTGGGAATGGGATTAGATAGTTTCTTCATGTCAAGAAAGTGTTGGAGGGAGGGGATCCATGGCGTGGTGTGGAACTTAAGTGTTACGTTTACAGACTTATTTATGGTTTAGGTATATGATTTGCAAAGACAGAATCTGCTGACAGGAAGAGCCTGCTACAGCCTTGTGGTGTGGTAAATGGGGTAATTGTGGAGAAGATTAAATAAACTGCATAGTTCTTATGAGAACTGTACTGGCACTGCACTGGGGAAACTGAGGCACAGTGAGTGAGCAGGCTATTTATAAGCAGGATGGAAAGCTTGTTCTTTGTGACCAGTAACCATTACAGATAAGGTAAAGTACTGAGCTACTGACTAAAGAGCTTAAATTGCAAGGGAAAGATTTAGGTTAAGTATTAGGAAGAACTTTCTAAGTGTAAGAATTGTCACACAGTCAAACAAATTGAAATTACCAAAAGAGGCTGTGGAATTACCAAGCTTTTAAAAGTAGGTTGGCTAAACATCTGTGAGGAGTGGCATGGCCTATTTGAATATTTAAATAGAATATTTAACTTCCAGCTCTGTAGGTCTGTGATAATCCTCATGGAATTTTTGGTCAGGACAATCATGTATTCCCCACCTGTTTAACATGGAAACTCTGATGGCATCAATAATGGAGTCTGCATCCCCCCCCCCCCGCCCCCTCCCCACACAACAGGAGTAAGCATTGACATTTATTGTTTGCCTGAGGTAATGTTTGAGGACTAGAGATAATTAGTTAAGCTCTTACACGTTTGGTTTATCAACATTCATGGAGTTGGTAGTGGAGGGAAAAATAAATGGGGAAAATTGGGGGGGAAATTCCTGCGTTGTTGTGTTGGTAACATTTAGCAGCCTTGTTTTTCAAGCTGGAGTGCAAATATATGCAGAGCTATAGTTGTGGTTATTGCTCCATATTTTACTCCTCAGGATAAAAGGAGGGATGACTCACAGCTGACACTGACATTCATGGTGCCTCAGCATAGGATGCTTTTAAAAATTATTATCATTATTGGTGTATCGGGGGCATTACAGTGTGGCTGGACCAGCTGATTATATAATATTATTGTGTGTGCATTTGACTTCTGGGGCAGGTTCACACAACAACACGCATTTACCAAGAGCACAGCTAGAATTTTATAAAAATGGGAGATGGAGCCTGATGATCCACCAAAAGTCCCTGCCTTAGGACATTCCCAAATCCCCACACACACCCAAATGTATTTCTTCAGCCTTACACCTCTGACATCCTCTATTAATCATATATACAGTGAACAGTGGGGTGCCTCAGGGATCAATACTGGAACCAGTATTGTTTAACATATTCCATTAATGATCTCAAAAAAGGGGTACAGGGTGAGGTGGCTAAATCTACAGATGACACCTATGTATTCAAGATAGTTAAGACCCAGGCAGACTGAGGAACTACAGAGGGATCTAGTATGACGAGGTGAATGGGCAAATGAAATTCAGTGTTGATAAGCGGAAGGTGATGCACATAGGTAATAATAATCCTCACTTTACATACATGATGCTAGCTTCTGATATGGGTGTAACCACACAGGAGAAGAATTGGAGTCATTGCAGTAGCAGTCACAGGGTTAATGTAATCTCCCTCCAGTGTTAACTCTGGGAACTCCTTGCTGCTGGATTAAGGCACACCACTGGCTTAACCATTGGTTTGGCTCCGCCTACTGTTGGGTTGGCTCCACCCACCATTGGCTCAGCTTTACCTACCATTGGCTTGGCCCCACCCACTTCTGCCCCTCCCTCTCTGCCACATTTGCATAACTAGCAAATAATAGTATAAAATAGCATATGTAAATTTCATGTAAATGTTTGTCCTCTTTTCTGGCGATACGTCAGTGGCCACCCTAGAGAGAGCATTCTTGCAGGTACCACCCATTCATCTCGTCTGTACAACAAGGGTCCACAGAGAAGTGTGATTTCTCGCTGCCCCAGTATTATGGAACTTCCTTCCCCTGGAGGTCCATCAGAGCCCGAGCCTGAACATATTCCGGAGGCAGTGTAAAACTTTTCTTTTTGGCAAAGCATTTGACAGATGGGGTTAGGGTGTCTTTTTATAGGGAGTTTTATTGTATTTTTTATTGTATTTTGTGTTTTTATGTTGTAAGCCACCCTGAGCCTTTAGGGAAGGGGTGAGGTAGAAATTCAAATAAATAAATAAAATAGATATGCCAAGTCACTCCATTCCAGCTAAACTTCATTATTTTCTTTTAGAAAACTCATGGATGCTTGAGTGTTACAATAATTTGTAGAAATTGAAATGAGCTTTTGATTTATCCCAGGTCAAATATATCAAGATAAGAAATCCATGAAAATGCTAAATTCATTATTTGAGTCCAGATCACAACTTTTTTCTGGTTCAGGAATACGTGCTTCCAGAGTTTTGGCTTAACCTGTCTGCTAGCCCTGAAGTTTGGATGTGGGCCCATATCCAAATTTCCACAAACTTCAAGGATGCTTAGCTCTTGAGGTTTGGTTTGGGCCCATCTTTAATGAAGATTGTTTAAAAAAACTAGAATAGAAGAGCGTTCCTGGGAGACTACAAGTCTTCTGCTGTAGCAGATTTGGAAAAGTAGCATCAGAAAGTCCCATTCCCCTGGATTGCTGTTTCCCAATAAATATTGTTTCCAGTCACTTTTACCTGAATGCTGCTGATCTCATGAACAGTCTGGTGAAAAAGCCTGTGCTGGCATAGGCAGAATAGTACAATGGTGAGGAAATGTTAGGGACACAGGTTAATTTGCATGTTACATATTCTATTGTGTAACTGCACTGGGAAGTTTGCATAGTGAAATCCATAGATCATAAACACATTGAGATGAGATGGGAATCTCATATGCTATGGAACAAAACAAATATCACTCATGCGACTGTGCCCCATGCACTCAAGAGGACCATCTAATGCTTTGGTTTTCTAACGTTTCTGATGAAATGCTAGTTTCCTTTTAAGCTGTAGAGACTAGTTGTTAAATGTGCAACAAGCACTCTAAGCTTTTATTTGAAAGTTCTACTTTATTGTAAGTTATTATTTGAAAACATTTTAAGAGATACAATAACTATTTCTGTCATTTGAATTAAAAGTAATTGTCACTATATAAAGACAAAATAAAACGTTGGCTGTCTATTTAACCAAGATTGGTTATAACTAAGTTATGCTATATATTTACGTTGATGTTCGAATTGATATGTGGAGCCCTTACAGTTCAGATTGCGTTTTATTCTTCTCTAAAATTATAATATATTTTTCTAAAATCTGCACTGAAAATCAGTTTAATTTAATTTAGTTACGTGTTCTGTGACTTCCCTCACTGAAAGTTCAGATCTGATGCTAGTAGATAAAAATGACAGGGCCATAATGAGACCAGACTCAAGAACGACAACACTGCTGAACACTTGTCTATTTATTCCTGCAGTTGTATCATGCCTCAAATACTACATTTGGGTTTGCTAAGTGGAGTCACTGAGTAATTTCAGATGTTACGAGACCACGGTAAACCACAGTGAATCCCCCATGGTGACCAAAAGTCCCGTAACGTCTAAATGATTCCTGCCAGATGTTCACCATGGTGAACCTCCAGTGGGAATCATTTTGACCACGATTCTGGACCTCCAGCCACCGAGGTCCAGAATCATAGTTAGCTGGACCATGATCCGGAATCGGCCAAAAGTAACGTCTGTTACGTTGACCAATTCCAGATCGTGGCCCAGACCACGATGCGGGATTGGGCGCAGCAGCCAGATTGGCGGGTGGCTGGGAGAGCGCGGGGGGCGGCGCTGTGTAGTTGCACCACGCAGGCCCGCCCCCTCTCCGATCCCCTGTAGGAATATGCCGGCACGTCTAAAACGGATCCCAGACCGTGGTTCAGCGTGGCAGGCCAAAGGGCCCGTCACGTCTGAAATTACCCACTGTATCACTTGCTACAGGTGGGTTGTAATTTCATTTCCAATTGAAATTGACAAATTTCAATTAAAATTTTAATTTGTATTTTTGGCCACCTATTATTATTATTATAATTATTATAAACATTTATATAACGCCAGCCATGTGCCTGGCGCTGTACAGAACATAGAAATAGACATGGCCCCTGCCTGTGGCTTACAATCTAAAAGACAAGGAGGGGGAGACAGGGAGAGGGGACAGTGGGAGAGACAGGGGAGAAGACCAACAAACATTCAGACAGATGCGAAGTCTCAGGTGCGTGTGCTTGGTTTGATTACAATCAGGTTGGTTGCAGCAGTCTGCAGAGGAGGGCAGACAGTAAGTATATGGGGAACAACTAGCAGGCATTGGGAAAGGTGGCGAGGAAAAAGTGGGTCTTGAGGAGGGATTTGAAGGAGCGGAGGGAGGGGGCAAGGCGGATGTGGGTAGGGAGGGAGTTCCAGGCATGGGGGGCAGCGAGGATGAAGGGTTGAAGGGTGGTTAGGTGAGCAGGAGAAATGAGGGAGAGTGAGGGAGGGGAGAGAGGAAGAGTGGAGAGCGCGTGTAGGAGTACGTAGGGAGATTAGGTCCGAAAGGTAAGGGGGAGCTTGGTTGTGGAGTGTTTTGAACATGAGTACCAGGAGTTTAAACAGGATACATTCAGGAAGGGGGAGCCAGTGGAGAAGAGGAGAGGCTGCAC
>QEPC01006720.1:2617067-2673023 GCA_003113815.1 Sphenodon punctatus | reverse complement strand
GAGAGGAAGAAGGTGAGCCAGGATTCAAAGTCTGGGAGAAAAGAGGAGAGGGAACCCGGGGGGCAGTAGATGACAGCAACACGAAGGTGATGGGGGGAGTATAAACGCACAGAATGGGCCTCAAAGGAAGGGAAGGAGAGGGAGGGAGGAGGGGAAAGGGTTTGGAATTGACAGGGATTGGCAAGGAAGAAACTCAGGCCACCCACCTGGCCGTCAGGGCGGGGTCGGTGAGACAACGAAAGGCTCCCCGAGCATAGAGTGGCTGGGGTAACAGAGTTGGAGGGTGAGATCCAGGTTTAAGAAAGAGAAAGGAGTTGAAAGNCGACAAGAGAGGAAGAGATCATGGATGAAGGGGGCTTTAGCCACAGCAGAGCGGCAGTTCCAAAGGGAGCAGGAGAAAGGTAATTGGTTTTGGGGAAGGCATGGGATGCGGATGAGATTGGGGGATGTGGAGCGGCCGGGTTTGCAGGGTTGAAAGCTGAAATTTCATTTTGAATCTAAATGTTGTGAATTTTGATTTTATTTTTTTAATATATAATTTTTATTCATTAAGTAATACAAAAACTTTTAAAACTGTATTCAAATATATACAAACAAAAGCATAATTCTTATACTACTATAACATAGAAAAAAAGACATACAGTTGTGAATTCCATCTTGATATTTGTAAGTAAGTTTATTATTATTATTAGGCATCAGCTTTCGCCATAGCCAGAAAAAATAAGCGAAAGTAAACAATAAAATATAGTATACACAATAAAAACATACAGGGAGATACATAAGCATTACAGAGCAAAAACAAGGGGAGGACAAGACTAAGAAAGCATAGTGCTACAAGTCCTGGCGACCAGGAAGGCAAATATAGCAGTTGCCTTTGTGGTAGTTTCGTCCTGATCTGCTAACAAAATTATAGTTTTCTGGAGAGCTGGTAAATATTCCCTCCCCTTTAAAATTGGGGCCAGCCATGTTTGTCTTAGCTCCTCACAGAGGGCAGTCAAAGAGGAGATGTTTTAAATCCTCCACTACCAAGTTTTCACATGGACACAGCCTATTCCCATAAGGGACATTAAGGTATCTCCCTCATACAACAGCGGAATCAAACAGTCGGAACCGAGTCATCGTAAAGGCTCTACGTGTCAGAGGTTCTACCAGACCATCCAGATAGGGTTCGAATCTATGCAGAAGCTTAATATGCTGCAAGCATGGTGCCACCCTCCAAGCCGATATTACCGCCAAATCATCCTGCTTGGAAATATCGCCTGTCCTGAGCTTGATAAGATTTTTCTGCAAGGCAATACTTTTCCCCCAAAAGCGGGAGACTGAGAGCCCAGACTGCCTCAGATAACTAAATATTTGGGAGATCCATGGATACAAAAGGCCTCCCTGTAGCTCCAGTTCCTCCCTAAGGTACAGGGCGGGTAGCAGTAGCTCAGACTGATTAGCTACCTTTACTCAGTACCGAAGACCCGGTTGCCGACCCAGACAGTCAATTGCCAGGGTACCTGTCTCCGCCCTGACAACGGCTGCTGGAACACTCTGTGTTTAACAACTTCCTCAGAAATTTATTTTGAGTAAATTCCAGTGTCTGAAAATCCGAGCCAGGCATGATCTCCGAGCCAAAGATCAATAGGGATTGTACCTTAGCTATATAGACATTCAGAATAGATGAGGTATTAACCCCAGGGGATCTCACAGCAAGCCGGGAAATTCCATTTGTAACTACACTGGCCTTTAAGGCTATCAATTTCTTATGTTTACCCCATGATCCATTATCGGTAAGTACCGTGCCAAGATACACGTAGGAATTAACCTGGGCAAATTCCTTTCCCTTAATGATCCACTTGTGCCTGGGAGCTTTTCTCTTGCCCAGCACCATAATCTGTGATTTTTGCAGATTGATTTCCAGTTCATTCTCCGCACAATAAACTATTAGGCTCTCCAGCTGGTTACACAAGCCTTTTTTTGTTTGGGACATTAGAACAATGTTGTCCGCATACATCAATGCGGGCAAAGGTCTGTCCTTAACCTTAGGGGGATGGCCAGCAGATGCCAATAAAATCACAATAAGATCACTTAGATAGAGATTAAATAGAATGGGGGCAAGGACACATCCCTGCCTAACCCCCCCCAGAATGCGAATAGGTCTGGACAGTTTCCCCTCGGATGCCAATTTGATTTTAGCAGAATTGTTAGCATGAACATAAATGGGAAAGGCCAAGAGGTGGTTATCCATACCCAGTTTATGCAACTTGCTCCAAAGTTTAGATCTGGGAACCGAATCAAAAGCTTTGCGAAAATCAATAAATGCAAAAAAAAAAAGCATTTCTGCCCTAATCTTCAAATATTTGCCCATTACATGAGATATAACAAAACAATTGTCCACGGTGGAAGCATTTTTCCGGAAGCCAGCTTGTTCCTGGGGAATAATATTCTGCCCATAAGCCCATGCCTCCAGATGGCGAAGAAGGAATCTGGAATATACCTTCCCTATAACTGGAAGGAGACTGATAGGGCGGTAACATCCCGGGTCTTTAGGATTACCTTTCTTAAAAATTGGGACTATCATAGATAGGCCCCATTCGGGAGGTATTCTCATAGTTTTGTTAATTTGAGTGAAATAATTAGCCAGTAGGGGAGACCACCAATCTAGGCAAACTTGTAAGGCCTCTGCAACTATAAAGTCACCACTAGGCGCTTTGCCCTGTTTGAGGCTCACCTCAGCCTCACTCACATATGGATCTAAAGCCCCCTTGCCTGATATCTGAAGATACCTGGCAAAAATGATAGAATCAGAATCTGCCTCCTCAGAGTGTGAGGAGAAGAGTGACTCAAAGAACAGTAGCCAGCTTTCCTCATCGATAGCAGCTGGCTGATTTGTAGAATTGCTCCGAAGGCCATTATTAATCAGATCCCAAAACGCTCTGGAGTCCTTAAGTGCAACTGCCACCTGGATTTTCGCCCAGATCAGACGAGTATAGTGAAGTTTCTTCCCCTTCACAAAATCCTTGTAATAACGCCTCGTCTCCTGAAATCGTAATTTAGCGCAATTAGAGTAATCCTTTGCCCGAGCTAACGTTGCAGAAACCAGCCTGCGTTTGGCTAGTCTACATTCTTGGTCAAACCAGCTGCAAGCTGGGTGCCTAATTGACTACTTCTTAGAAGATAGAATGTTGGTGGCCAGTGTTTCCACTAAAAAAGAATAATTCTTCTCTAGTGCTTCTATTTCGTTAGCGCCTGCCAATAACATAGATTCACGAATTTGAGAAAGATCATAACTTCTCAGCAGGGTCAGCAAATCAATTACTAAAGAGCCCTTCCATCTGAGCCAAACTCTATAAAGGCCCTCTGGAATTTCCCTCCTCTGGAATTTAGGCAGATCGCCCAAGAGGCACTCTCTAATATTGACAGTTAGGGCCATATGATCATTTTCTGGGCGGAAAACTACTGCAAAATCCTCAAATCTGCTCCAGGAGTTAACCCGGGTCACTACGTAATCCACTATGCTCCTGCCATTGGCATTAACAAAGGTATATTCTCCCTCCGAGTCCCTTTGGGCCACTTCCATTGAGGATCAGTAGCCCATTTGTTAGGAGAAAATTGATCATGGAAGTACCTGCCTCATTCCTCACCGAGTCCTTAGATCTTTCTGCCATTGACCATCCTAAATTGCCCGGGATCACAGATGACTCTAAATCTAATGGTGAGCCTACTCTGGCATTCCAGTCACCAGCCATGACAAGTAGTTCTGTAGGAAACTTGCTCTCCAATTGGCTCAAAAACTCATCCAACACAGGCCAGATATCTGAGTCAAAGAAAGCTAAGGTAGAGGGCGGGATATAGAGATTAACCAAAAGCAGCCGGATACCACTAGCTACTTCTCAGATACTTACCTGAAGTTCCCGCCTCACCAGAGGTAGCAGTATAAGAGGAGAATCATATCTATCAGCGATCAAAATAGCCAAGCCTCCCGATGGGCGACCCTTATTTTTGTTTTGATTCCGGGAAAAGAATAAACATGAAAACCATGAATACAAATGGTCTCCCCCTCTAATAACCAAGTCTCCTGTAAGAAAACTAGGTCGACGTCCCTCAAGAAGGCAGTCCAATCTGGGTCCAAAAGCCTACGTTTGCAGCCTGAAACATTCCAGGACAAAAATTTCAAAGGAGGACCATCGAATATAACAACCGACAAAGGGGGGAAAGGCTGCTGAACCAAAGGTCCCAGCTTATCCCTCTCCCCCAGTATTAGTTCCGACCCCACAGTATCCCCAGATAAGTGGCCTGAGATTGATTGCTGTAATTGTCAAGATATGAATCTTGACTCTGGGCATAACAACTCCCTTATCGGGCCCTGTTCTCTTTCCAAGGGAGCTCTTCCTATGACTTGACTAACTCCGTTGGAAGAGGGATGAGGCCTATGAACAACTGTGCACTCCAGGAGGGAGGAGTCAAAGCAAGTTTCGGTTGCCTGCACAGTGTCCCCTCTCACACTTTCCTTGCCCTTTCCTACTGTCAAAAGTCCTTTCAGATCAGTTAGATCTGCAGAATCCAGTTCTATCTTTCTCAACCCACTCCTGTATATCAGAATCATGACCTTCCATAACTTTAGCGGAGCCATTCAGGTCCTTATTTGAGCTGTATTGCCCAGAGATTAAAGCTCGCGCCAGGGTGTTTTCCACCCTTTGTAGAAAGATTCTGGTCGCTTTCATACAAGCCCTACTTTTCCACAGGCTATCTTGGGTTTGCAGGGAGGAGAATGTAACTTCCCACCTACGGAACCGCCCTCTATCTAGCAGTACCTTTACTTCTTCAATCTCCTCCATTAAGACACCCACTGACGTTCTCTCTTGAATAAATGCTATAAATTGATAAACATCCAGGGCACCATTTTTGAGAAATTGGTACTTCCTTTTCTTATTAAAGTGGAATACCAGCGCAGGGGCCCACCTTACATTAGTGTCTTGTGGCCAGACCTTTAAAGGTATGGAATTCTTCTTACCGATCCATTAACTGTAGCAAGAGGTTGCCACCCCATATTTCCTAAGGGATTGGGGCGGGTAGCGCTTCGCACAGCTTCCTTGGAAGTCTCCACTGCCAACTGGAGGCTGTTCCCGGTTTCCTGCATTATGGGTAGTTCTTTCACCAATTTAACCCCCATCCTTATCTTATTTCCTGGGTTAGATCTATCCTCACTATACTGTAGGCTGGGCTGTGTTTGTGTAGCTGCATCTCTTTGGCTTAAGCTAGACGCCGCTCGAGAATTCATCTTACCAGTCCATGTACTGAATTCGAGCCACAATCCTCCTACCCAAACTTTCATCACAAACAATAGCTTGTTAGTTTGATTAAGTTTTGCTTCCATTTCTTCGAACTGGGTATCAATAGCAAGTTCCAGCCTCACATTTAGATCATCAAATTTGCGATTTAGCAAATTAAAATGCTGCTCCCAATTATGCAACGAAGGTACCTGCTCCAACCCTATATGAGCCTGCGTTTGAATAGCAGGGGGATCCCCTTGGTTATATTGGCCAGTTTCTGGCAGGGCCTCCTCTTGCATTCTCTTGACAGAATTTGTGCAAAAAAAGTGCGTAAGCTTAGTCTGATTTAGCAAAGAGGATCTCGGAGTCCCATAACTACTCTCCACCTGGGCTAGGTCAGATATCGGGGCCTGGAGCGCCCTGGACCTTAACTCCATTGTTCCTTCCTTACAGCGAGCTAGGTCCAGTATACCTGATATATTAGTCTTTAGTGGTTCAGGACGTGTATGGGGGGTGGGGTATTAAATTCTTGGGATTGTCACTGCTGCCCGCCTGCCACACTCCCTTATTGTCTGGTCTCACCCACGGGGGTATAAAGACCACCTTAGATAAAACAAGGTCTGTCCTTTATAGTACACCACGATTCTGCCTCCAATAAGGAGCCAAGCTTGTCCTGATGCGTCGGGGTGGGACCCCAGTCGAGGATAAGGAGGGATCTCCGTTGAGAAGGTAGTTTGGGCTAAGGCACGGCCGTCAGCTTACTGCCTCCTTTGTGTGTCCTCAAGCCTCCGGCTCCACCCTGCTCCTGCTGCTCCTGCCTGCCAGGTAGATAGGAGCCCTGCCTGTTGCACCAGCTCGCTCAGCCTCCTTTGTGTGTCCACAGGGCTACTCTACTAGTAGTCAGGCAGCACTCCTTCCGGTTCCGGGCATTCAGCAGTGTTCTTCCGCTTGCTGCAACTCACTCCGCCAGCTGACGGGGGACCGAGTAGCTTTTGGTTTCCTTCTTTTTGGGAAGGGTGTCTGGCCACGACCACACCGGCCGACCAACGGCCCGACCAAGGGCTGGCACCCTCAGGGCCCCGCCCTGTCTTAAATACCTGTGGGAGGGAGGGATGCAAGCTTGAGATGCAGGGCAATCCTCCAACGGGCACTCTCCCCTCCTCTGCACACAGCAACCAGTCACAGCCCCCTCTGCCATCTTGATATTTATCATGTCAATAGGATATAAATAATACCCATCTNCCAATGGGCACTCTTCCGTCCTCTGCACACAGCCCCCTCTGCACAGCGCCCTCAGGGCCCCGCCCTGTCTTAAATACCTATGGGAGGGAGGGATGCAAGCTTGAGAAGCAGGGCACTCCTCCAATGGGCACTCTCCCCTCCTCTGCACACAGCAACCAGTCACAGCCCCTCTGCACAGCACCCTCAGGACCCCGCCCTGTCTTAAATACCTGTGAGAGGGAGGGATGCAAGCTTGAGAAGCAGGGCAATCCTCCAATGGGCACTCTCCCCTCCTCTGCACACAGCAACCAGTCACAGCCCCCTCTGCCATCTTGATATTTATCATGTCAATAGGATATAAATAATACCCATCTATGAATAAATTTGTCTAAATTCAGGTTGATTTGTGCTCTTAAGTAATACATACATTAATTTGGACATTAAAACAATGATCTATACTCTATTAAACCAGTCATAAAGAGGTGGTGGTGTTTGACTTTTCCAGTAAGCTGCTATTGACATTCTAGCAGCTGTTGGCAAATTAACTGTCAGTTCCAAATCTTCGTTGTTTATCAAGTCCTTAAAATAATATAGTAAAATGATTTTTTGATTAGGTGGTGTAATATATCCAGTGATATAATTAATTATATCTAGAATGTGTGTCTAAAATCCCTGAATGGAGGGACAGGATCAAAGCACACGAAGGAAATCTGCACAATTGGACTGACATCTCCAACATCTATCTTGTACTATATCATAAATAAGACTAAGTTTATGTGGTATCATGTACCACGGATATTGTGTTTTTTAAAAGTTTTCCTTCATATTAGCTGCTATTAAAGTGTGAATTTTGATTTTTTAATTCAAAAGTTCAGTTTGCATATTTTACAGCTCTGCTGCTTAATTTAAATGTTACAGTTGTCAAATTTTAGTTATAATATGTTGGTGTTTTTGGTGGTCACATAGTGACTAATGATTATGGATGCCCTGATGTTTGGATGACCAACCTGGTTTCCAAAAATTACTGACCACCTGCCTTCTGCAAATCAGGCTTCTTTACAGTGTTTTCTATTGAGCAATCAAAATCTGTATTCACTTCTGAATTCACTTTACACTTCAGGATCCCAGGTAATAGCAGTAACATATTTGTGCAATGGGATGTTTTCCTTTATAAATATTTTAATTTAGAACTTTATTTTTTTTACGTTTAGTAAACTTGAAATATTTTTCTATGGAGTTGAGGGTCAATTTGCTAATTCTTGGTGGGTTTGTCCAGTTTTTGTATTGTCTGGTTCTTGGGCCTTTAAACATTTATTTGGACCATCCTAAAAATGAAGGCTGATGCTGTTAGATAATAATGGCTGACTTTTTAAGGAGAGAAGTTTCTAAAGTGCATATGTTAAAGGGTTTGCATTTCACTACAGTTTGTGTGCTGTGTAATGTGGGCACCTTTTGTATAGCAGACATTTCAGATGCACTGTCCACTATCTGGATTTATTAGCCAGCTATATCTCTCCAGTGCTTCTTGGGTGTGTCTTTGTTCTAAAAATACATTGCACTTATTTCTATAGTGCTCTTCATATGAAGAGGTCTGAGTTCTTTAAAATTAATTAGTGAAGCCCAACAAAACTCCTGGGAGGCAGATGACATTAGCCTAATTTTTCAGTAGATAAATTGGGTCAAAAGGAAATTAAGTGAGTAGCCCAAGATCACATGGCAAGTTTGTGGTAAACATAGGGTGTTAGCAAACGTGATGCTGCCCAGTTCGACCCACTCTGGCCCACTTGGGCCAGCACTGAACCCGCACATCTGTTCTGGGCCCGCCAGATGTGGGCCCGGTTCAGACCCCAGCAGGATAGGTGGCCAGACTGGAAACATGGGCCCAGAAGGAATGGGACTCATAGTCCAGGCCCAAGAGCGAGAGTCGACCAAACTGGGTGTGTGTGTGTCTATTTTCGTGCCAGCCCAACCCAGCATGGGGGGGGGGGGGAGGTGTTTGCCTGTTACTAGCAGTCATGGCTACCTGCTATGGCAGGGGGGGGGGGCAATCACAGTGCGGGGGCGAAGCTGGCCGGTTAGCCACGTGTTGCTCCCCACCTCTCTGCCCCCACCAGGTCAGACCAGGGGTCTGAGGGGAACATGTATTCTGTCCCCCAACCTGACGTGGCTGGGGGTGGTCCCCCACTCTGGGACTTGTATGGGTTTTTTTACCTACTCACGGGGCATGTTGACTTGAGCAAGTACTCCAAGGTAACTCGCTTTCCCCTCATTTTTGTTTGCACAAGCAGAGGGATTAAAGTGAGGGTAAATGGGGCATAGTTACCTCTGCAAGGAAGTGAGGTTAATCCAGGAAGATGGTTCAGTTTAAGTGATGATCCTCTGAACTGTTCAGAGGCAAGCAGCCCTGTTTCGCTTCCTTCGTTAGTCAACTCACTTCCCAACATGTTTTCGTCATCAGCCTGACTCTTCCCACTCCCCAGCATGCACCTTTCTTCCCAATTTGTTTCCTGTAAATACCTGTGTATGATATCGTCTTTGTTAGCTTCTTTTTCCCAACACCTTCCTCAGTGGCCCTTCTCATGTTCACACAGAGGTAAGAGGGAAAGCAGGGAAAGGGAGGATCAAATTATTTCCTGGTTCTCACTGCTTGTCAGAACAGAACCAGAGGGAAGCAATTACTCTACTGGAATGCGTACAACTTAACAGCTCTGGAGCGCAGACCTGGTCATGAGAACTCCCCCTTAGTCTCCTGCTGTAATCAAGCAATAATAATTCTAAGAATTATGCCTAAGCTACAAAGTAAACAAATAACTGAAACCCACATAATACACGTTCTTTTTCCTGTCCCACTTAACTTTTGTCTTTAGGACCAGACACGGTACAAAGTCTTCACTGCCGTCCACAGAACTCTACTGCCATTGCATGTTCCTGGACCCCTCCTGACTCCGACTTTGATGGATATAGTATCGAATGCAAAAAAATGGACACAGGGGAGGTTGAATTTTCCAAAAGGCTAGAGAAAGAGAAATCTTTGATTAACATCATGACACTAGTGCCCCACAAAAGATACTTGGTGTCCATCAAAGTGCAGTCTGCGGACATGACCAGCGAGATGGCTGAAGACAGCACCATCACTATGATAGACCGTAAGTTCCTGATAGACAAAATGTGCAGGTAAAATGGGATGAAGAGGGATGGTGTAAAAATCAACTGGTTGTGCAATGTACTCTGTACATTGCAGGAATGTGTGTGTGTGGGGGGGGGGGAAATCCACGCATTTGAGGCTGCATGTGTACTGAAACCTGGGGCTGCTGTTTCAGTTTTCTCTGGAGTAGCAGCCTCTGGTTTTGCAGATAGCCATTCCTGTGTTGGTGTGTACAAACGTGCACACAAATACAGATATGAGTGGATGCTGCAACATGTTGAAACACTTTCAGAGTCTCCTTCCCTCCATATCCAGCAGCAGGCAGTAAGCTACTGCTGACTATTGTCAAAAGAGCTGCAACCTGCAGGACACCAACAATACAACCGCACAGGGACTGTCAAAGGCAGAATGTGATATGAAATGCTGTACAACTGAAACGTCTAGACAGCAGCATTTCTATGGTTACTTAGTACAAGTCAAGCCTTAAGGAGACCCTCTGTAAAGAGTGACACTGGTTTTAGTCTGTGACCTCTTCAGCCAAAAAGCGCCACAAGGTTCAATCACAACAAACTTACCCCCTTCCCTCACCAAAAAACAAAAACTGCAAACTTTGTCATAATTCGAAATAGGTCTTGTCTCCTCTTTACCACAAAGGACACAACAGCTTCAGGTAAAATTAGAGCCAGATTGAAATTTCACCAAACACTGAAGGAAGAGAACCTCTTTCAAGGCTTTGCCATTTCCAGTCTCTTTTATTTTGAGATATCTCTGCACTCCCAGCTCCTGTTACACTGGAAAGAGAAATATCCAATTCAGAGATCAAGGGAACATTTTCCCAGGAGAATTCCAGCCCAAACAGGTTTGGCTAAACTTTAAGTAAGCACATCAACTTTTGGTTGCCTTTCCAAGCTCAGCCCCAGAAACCTTTTGAGGTTCAGCCATTGCTATAATGGAATAGATAGTATTACAGTATGAGGGGAAATACAGCTTGTTGAAAACGTTTAGCAACTCCTCTTAGCCTACTGGATTTCCCCTCTGGGAGGCTTACAGCAGTGGTTTTCCTGTTTGGTTTCATTCCTGTTATAGCAGTGTACAATTTAAAACTTATTCAGACATAAAGGTAGTGAATGGCAATTCTCAGTGGAAGCTGTAACTGTAAATTTGATTTGGGGTAGTAGATTTGTAAATGCATTGTCTGACCTCTTCATTATTGTTTATTATCCCATTTGTCTGGACCTTTGCATTCCAAAGTAATACATCCTGCATAAAAACCTTTCTGAAGTGAGCAAGCTCAGTGGCCTCTAAGTACCTGGGTTAAACCCATCCCTGCAAATGCCATTTGAGCACGCTATAATTTAAGATTCCCTAGATTAAATGAGACTTGAATGAAGACCTGGGCAGTGACTACAGGAAATCCTACTGCGGAGCTGCCTCTCTCATTATGCTTAACACATTCTTGCTCTATTACATCCTCTGGCAGCTTCACTGCTGGAAAGTTAGACACTTTCATGTGGCAAACATCAGCCTTTTGGTTCAGTGCAACGGAGATTTGCATTTCAGTTTCTGCTTCTACAGACTCATAGGCTGGTCAGAAAATTGGAGAGGGCTTTTTTTGCCCATCATGAAAAAGCACACACCTTTACGATGACAAACACCCCGTCATAACCAATAAAAAAAGGCTACGTGTAATTTGATCTGTCTTTGATGGAGGGGGGGGGGGGGAGTTCTTCCAAACCCCCAGACCTCACCCCCTGCATACAGGCCTGTTAAATATAAAGCTGATGACTACTTTCCCCATTTCTTTTCCTCCCTAGGCCCTCCTCCTCCCCCTCCACATGTTCGAGTCAGCAAGAAGGATTCACTCATTACCAAATCTTCCATCAACTTCACTTTCAACTGCAGCTGGTTCAGTGACACCAATGGGGCTGTGAAGTACTTCACTGTGGTTGTGAGAGAGGCCGACGGTAAGCATTTACATCAGGGGTGAGAAACTTTATCCCTGTGTAGGCCGTTCAAATCATCGTCACCATCCTTTATTCACAGCTTTTGACAAAATTAAATGCAACAAAAATAAATAAATACAGCAGAGTTCCAGTACCACAAAATGACATCAACATAAAATATTAACATAAAACAAATACAAATTATTTTCAGTTTATTATCCCAGGCCTTTCCTTTCAGACCGATAAGCAAAAAGACTTATATAATGAGTCACTGTTGGGGATTGGCCGTATTGACCCTAATCATATTACAATATCTCTTTTGTCCATCCAACTTTGTCAACAATTCATGGATCAATCCATTTTGCTCTCAAAACAGAGAATATAGAACAAGAGCAAACGAAATGGCAAACATCATCTTTTCCATCTGATCCACAAGGACATTTTCTCTGCAACTATGGTATCTATTCCATAGATACCCACCCTGATAAAACAGCAGTGGGTATCAATGAAAAATACAGCCCTGTAACTGCTTCTCCTAATTTAGGATTTGTAATGCTAGCAGAATTCTTTATCAGAGGTACTGCTGAAGTCAGTAAATGCCTGCCTGCTGGATAGGGACTTGCTGAGAGCTGGGGAAGAGAGGACGGGGATTGAAGGAGAAAAAGAGCAGGGGTAGGGATGAGTGCTCAGAGGAGTAGAGGCTGAGACATTGGGTAAAACCAAGCAAGACGATAGCCCACACCAGGTGGGTGTTTAGTAAGTATTCACTTCCCCATTTATTAGGTGTCTGCCAGATGTTAGCCTCCACCTGTCATCTGGTCACCACCCACCCTCCACTCAATGGGGTAGTCCATGGACGTCGCAGGCCCACCATGCAGGCAAATCTTGGCTAATGTGAACCCACCTGGCCACATTCTGTCAGTTAGGTTGTGTGCAGCCTCCTTGCATCCAGGTCCGTCAGCAATAGAGTCACAGGCGCAAAGCCTAGAGTGTTCCAAGGAGCAACTGCTTCCAGCCCCTCTCTACTCTTGCTCTCACTGACGCCTTAAAATCCCAGCACGAACCTAATTCAAACATGGCTCAGGAGGACAGCCAGGCAACTACCAGTATAGCTACCTCTGGTGTTCCTTCACAGGCACTCTCCTCCTGCCAGAACGACAGCCAGGCAACTATGGTAAGTTAATGCACCTGGGGGTGGAGGGCTGCATTTACACAGCTGCATGATAAACACTTCTGTTTTATTGCTATCTATGTGAGGGGTTTACTTTACTGTGTTCACAGGTAGCCAGGAGTGTGCTGGGGAGCAATAGGATACTCCCCGGGACACTGCAGCACCAGACAGAAATGGGCTTGTGGGGTGGGGGAGCTACCATGGCAGGCGGTGAAGTACTCATTCCTGCATCCGACGCGAGTCCCTACCCTCCATAGGCTGCAGTGCCTTCCCCTTCTTCTTGGCGAATTCATCCTGCTGCCCAGCTGCCACAAGTGCCCAGTCCCCACACCCTGCTTCCTGGAGGCAGGAAAGCCGAGGTGGCTGCTGCAGCTTGAGGAAACTGCTAGGGGCTATATTCCCTTAAGCTTAATGGGCCATTGTCAGTTCATTAACAGCCGAGGTAATAGTGGGCTATTAAGCTGGGTTAATAATATACTAGACTCTCTGTTCTTGCTCTCACTGGTGCCTTAAAATCCCAATGTGCACCAAATTCAAACATGCATTGTCCCAGCTTGTCTCCGTTTGCAACGCATGCTCACTGCCCAAGCCAGGTCAGGCTCCCTCTGGTGGGTAGTGGATGTCCAGGTATCCTCGCCTGGGGAAGAGCTGTCCAGGCAGGTGAGATCCAAGTCTGGGATCATCTGCCTTCCTAACCCACCTCCAGGTGCTGGCACAGGCACGGGACAATGGGAAAGGCCCAACCCTCAGCGCTCAGTACCCTCCTTCTCCCTGACTGAGCTCCATTCACACTCAGCAATGTCTCTAGCCCGGTTGATCCCTGCCCAGGCCAGGCTTGCTAGGAACTACCCCCTCCAGTTTCAGCTGCTCTTGCTCACCCTACAGAAGCCATGACAGACAGCAGAAATTTCTCCGTGCCCGCCTCTGCCCCAGAGCCAGCAATATTCATAGAGAAGGCAGAGGAGAATGGGCATGGACCAATTCACCAGCATCAAGTGCGCATGATGATATTATTATTATTATTATTATTATTATTATTTTTATTAGATAAAACAAATGTTTGAACAAATTCATCTAATGTTAAGCTGCTTTAGAGGCTAGGGGTGGGACGGAAAAGTGATGGGAAGCAGGGGTTCAGGGAAGGAAAGGGGAAGCTGTGGAGAATGATGGTATGGCATAGTGATAAGCCACTCTGGGGGTGGGAAGCACTTGCGCTTGAGGATGGGGGGCCCATAATAGCCTGGGTGGGCTAAAAGCTGCAGTTAGTGGCTATCCTGGTGCTGGATCAGCTTCCAGCCTGGAGAACAGGGCCAGAGGAAGCATGGGACATGACGCGCCCCAGGAGGGAAGGAGGTCAGCACCTCTCCAGCCCGGAGAACTGTTTGCAGAATCCTTTCTTCCAAGCTCAGGGCACCAGCAAGTGATGCCTCAGCCTGGTCTGGGAAGTGAGCCAAGCAGAGAACCCTATGTGCTGAGTTCAAGACTTGAGCTGCTCTGGCTGCCACTAGCGCAGAGCTGACCCAAGTGGGCACCCAGCTCCTCTCCCAGGCACGAGAGTCAACAGGAATGTAACAGGGTGGTGGTGCCCCGGGGTATGTCCCTGCAGGATCAGGCCCAAAGAGTCACAGTCTTCATGGGGCTTCAGCTCACTCGAGTCTTTATTTACACAATAGTTTCCTTGTCCATAACCAGTATCTCTCACACACAGAGTCTCTCAAGGCTCTAGCTAATGCTGGGAAGCAGCCCTCCAGCAACCCCAGCCCTATCTATCCCCAGCTCAGTCAGGTTTCAGTCCTCTGGCTGGCTACCCACAGTTGCAGGGCTTTAGTTCAGGACTCCAGTCAGGTTGCCCTTGCTTATCTCTCTCCAGCAGAGAGATACTCCTCCTTCCCCAGTCAGGCACAGACTGAAGCTCTCTCTGGCTTCCTCCTTCTTATAGGAGCAGAGTGAATGTGGCCAGTCTTCCAAACTACCAGCCATTAAAAGGCCATTGTCCTGCCCCACTCCCTGTTATGTCTCTGCTGTATTTTCACGTTGTCTACTGGGCTGGCTCTGCCAAGCCCTTACATAGCCTTTGCTCAGCCTCCCACTAACGCCCTCTGCTCTTAAAGGGGCAGCAGCCCGACAAGGCTGCACCTCGCTATACCCCTCCCCCCTTGGGAGACAGACCTAGCTCCAGTAGTTCTGGCATATACCACTCCCCATTAGCAGGGTGCAGCATTCCACATATTCATAGGCCATACATATTTTTACCCACACAATTCACATATCACAGTTCATCAGGATAACCATATCAATACATCAATTTCAATTTTCTCTGTGTACACTGGGGTCTAGCCTCTACATCACCCCTTTCAGCCAGCCCATTCCACTGGGTGTTACACAATATGAAAAGTCTCTCTGGAAGTTTAACACCACAGTTACATAGTTAGGGGAGTCTCGCACGCAGCCTGTCTATTTGGTCAGGACAGCAGACCACCAAGTTCCCTTGTCTCTCTTGGGAACTCTCACCCCATCCAATCTTCAGTTAGGGGACCCCACATAGTTCTCTTCAAGGGACTTTTTAGGGGACTTTAACCCCACACATCCTTTACAACAGTTCATATATATAGTTCCTTGGGGACTCTAACCGTGCACAGTCTCACATATCTTTGCGCCCCCCCCCCCCCGGACCCTCCTCATCTTCCACTAGGTCACCATCCATTTCTTTATGGGACGCTAGCCACGTCTCTCTCCACCTTTCTACTGTCTAATTTCCCAGGGATTTACAATTCCTTTATCCTCCTCTCTACTTCCGCAATCGCATCTTGGTATACTGCTCAAGAGCCTCTTCATTCGTATCCTCACTACTGCTATGGTCTCAGTCCTGTACTCCCACTAAACCCTCACGTTCAATCGGCTCCTCTGGGTGAACATGAACACACTTTACCCTTGGTTCCTCTTCTGCTTCTGTTCCCTCATTTACAATCTTGGGAGTGCTTGCCTGGGCCACAAGACATTGCGTCTCTCCTTGCTATGACTCTCGTGAAGGCATAGAGTCATTCTGTATCTTAGCTTCGTCTATGACTACACAGGTTTCCTTGGCTTCCAACTCTAGTGGGGACGTCATACTGTGGTGCTTAGTCAAGTCTTCCCATATATTATCTGTATTTACAGAGCCCCAGTCTCCCAACGATTTTCTTATAAACTCCTTCTCTTCGTCTGACTGCTTCCCGGGGTGAGAATAGCCCAGAAAGAAAAAACCCAGCTGGGATGGCCTCTTCTCATAGTCTGCCGCAGCTGCATGTCATGATGGGGTGGGATACTGTGGAGGGTGGGTGTGCAGAGCATGGTGGGGAAGAATGCTGCCCAAGTATTTTGTTGGGCTAAACCTGTGAGTGGGGGCTGCCTGTATGCACAAGGAATACATGCAGGAGCTGACCATCATGCCAAACATGTGAGTGGGGGCTGCACGGACCAAGCACAGACTCCAGCGGGCTATCGTCTTGTTTGAAAACACCCATAGGCTCAGGAAAGGAGGGAGCTGAGGGAACACGCTTGAAAGTAGGGGATGGATCTGTGGAATTGAAAAGGGCCCACGTAAAAAAGAAAAAAAAATTGCTGTCGATTGTATTTGACCCATGAGCCTGAGGGTTCCCTAGCCCTGAGTTGCAAGATACCATTTGTTATCCACATGGACACAGTGCAGGTTTTGTTCTCCTCAAGTGGGCTGGCCATCCTAACTGAGTCTGCTGTGCCAGTAAGCAGTAGCTGGTTGGTTTGCCCAGGTATGTTGGAATTTTTAAAGCCAGAGGTCCGGGTTAAAATCCTCCCTTGCCTAAGATACCTCGCTGTAACAATTTCACAGAATCTGGAGTAGTTTAAAAGCCCTCCACTCACCACAATGAGTCTCTACACTTTCCCCCCCGTCTTGTCTTTCTTAGGCAGTGAAGAACTGAAGCCAGAGCAGCAGCACCCTTTACCTTCCTACCTGGAATACAAACACAACAACTCTGTGCGAGTCTATCAGACAGACTATTTTGCAAGTAAATGTGCTGAAAACCCTGACAGCAATTCTAAGAGCTTTGCCATAAAGCTTGGAGCTGAGATGGAAAGTCTGGGAGGAAAATGTGATCCAAATCAGCAAAAATACTGTGACGGACCACTGAAGCCCCGGACTGCCTATAGGTTAGATTTATTGAAGTAATTGTGCTGCGAGAGATGTGCTTTGTTCTTAGGCACTGTGCTATCTAGACGCCTGAATTACTTGAGCTGCTTGAGATTAATAACCTGTGCTACATGGTGTTTTCCGTGTTTTACTGTGCAATTTATAAAGGCTTTGTCCCTGTCCTGTCTTATAGGTAATGTATAAACAAGATCTTTCACCGGTCCATGAATGCTACAATTCATTATCATAGACACCCCCCGGTGCAGTGAAAAGGCCTCTTTATCTCTTTCACTTTGATGAGGAACTTGCTGTTCTGTAACATGAAAGTGGTGGTGCTTTCAGTAACAGGAACTGTAAGAAAAATTCCTGAAATGACGAAACCTTGGAAGTTTTTTCGATGGGAGCTTCTCAAACTTTTAAATCCATGACCCTCCTTTGGCAGCTGAGGTCCTTTCCCCACCCACACACATACTTATATCTTGCTTCCTTTCTTCCTCCCCGCGCTCCTGTGGCTCCCCCTTGCTCCCCATTGTTCTCTGACTCTTTCCCCCTTGCTACCCCCTAATTGTGGAAATCCACCTTGGCTCAGCCAGAGTGGAGCTAGGTATTTGTCAGCTCTGTTCCTTCTCGTTCCACACTCTTCCCAATTTGAGAGCCAGAGCCACTAGCTTAGTTAACCTGAAGACTGTCCTAACTTGTGCTCGCTACGGCCTACCACAGGAAATCCTCACAGCAGCTGAGGATCACCCAGACACAGGGAAGCACTGCTGCAGCTGCTGCTGCTGCAGCAATGCACCCCCTACTGGTTTCCCCCCATAATGAACTGCAGCATAGGGGGTGAAGACTGATTCTACAAAAGACTGCTTTGCATGAGTGATACAGCCAAGATGTAGCTAGAGTGTGGCTGCGCATCAGGGCCTTAGATCTGAACTAAAAGCTAAAGGGTAGGTTAGGTTTACTAATGCAGTTAGGACTTGGGCTCTAAATGTGTGTGTCTGCAACCCCTTTTGCCCAAACCCTGTCACTAGAACCTCCCCCCCGCCCTTCCCGGAAGAAAACTTGGATGAACTGGCAGCTTGGTGGAGCAGAGCTAGGCGAGCAGATCCCCGCTTTTGGAGGGAAGGGCTCCTGTGAACAGCCTCTGCTGCTATTGCTCCAGTAGCTACCAAAGGAGCATCAGCCCAGGCAGCAGGCCAAGGGAAGGTATCTGCCAGCCATGCCATTCCCATAGCCCTCATGCATTATTATTATTATTATTATTATTAAACATTTATAAAGCGCCAGTTGCAACCTGGCGCTGTACAGAACATACAGTCAGATGCGGTCCCTACCTGTGGCTTACAATCTAAAAGACAAGGAGGGGGAGACAAGGAGAGGGGACAGTGGGAGAGACATGGGAGAAGACAAACAAACATTCAGGCGGATGCGAAGTCTCAGGTGCGTGTACTTGGCTTGGTTACAAGGTGGTCGGTAGCAGCAGTCAGCAGAGGAGGGCTGACAGTAAGAGCAAGGGGAAAGACTAGAGGGCATTGGGAAAGGCAGCATGGAAAAGGTGGGTCTTGAGGAGGGATTTGAAGGAGCGGAGGGAGGAGGCGAGGCGGACGTCGGCAGGGAGGGAGTTCCAGGCATGCGGGGCAGCGAGGGAGAAGGGACGAAGGCGGTTGGGCGAGCAGGAGAAGCGAGGGAGAGCGAGGGAGGGGACAGCGGAAGAGCGGAGAGCGCGCGCAGGAGCGCGTAGGGCGATTAGGTCCGAGAGGTAAGGGGGAGCTTGGTCATGGAGCGATTTGAACGTGAAAACCAGGAGTTTGAACAGGATACGTTCAGGAAGGGGGAGCCAGTGAAGGGAGAGGAGGAGAGGCGTCACATGGTCGAAGCGACGGGCAGAGTGAATGACCTTGGCGGCAGAGTTTTGGATCGCCACAAGGGGGGACAGGTGGGAGCGAGGGAGGCCAGCAAGGAGGAGGTTGCAGTAGTCGAGGCGAGAGATAACCATGGCATGAACAAGGATTTTGGCCGAGGAGACAGATAGAAAGGGGCGTATGCGGGCAATGTTGAGGAGAGCGAATCGGCAGGATTTGGCCACAGAGTCAATGTAAGGTTTAAAGGAGAGGTGCGTGTCAAAAATGAAGCCCAAGCTGCGGGCACGGAGAACAGGACGGATGGTGACCCCATCAATGCAGATGGTCAGGTCAGAGGGAGAGGAGGGGGATGGAGGAAAAATGAGGAGTTCAGTCTTGGCCATGTTCAGTTTGAGTTGGCGTCGGGACATCCAGGCGGAGATATCAGAGAGGCAGTCGACGAGGCGTGAGCGGATAGAGGAGGAGAGAGAGGGGGTAGAGAGATAGAGTTGGGTGTCATCAGCATAGAGATGGTATTGGAATCCGTGGGAGGCAATAATTTCGCCAAGGGACAGGGTGTAGATAGAGAAGAGGAGAGGGCCAAGGACAGAACCTTGGGGAACCCCAACCGAGAGGGGAAGGGAGGGGGAGGTCGACTCGGGGAGGGAGACATTAAAGGAGCGGTCAGAGAGGTAGGAGGAGAACCAGTCAAAGACAGAGCCACGGAAGCCCAAAGAGTAAAGCGAGTCCAAGAGGAGCGAGTGGTCGACAGTGTCAAAGGCAGCAGAGAGGTCAAGGAGGACAAGAACGGAGTAGTGGCGCTTCGATTTAGCGACAAGTAGATCATTGGTGATCTTGGCCAGGGCAGTTTCAGTAGAGTGGAGGGGGCGGAAGCCGGACTGGAGAGGGTCCAGGGAGGAGTTGGCAGAGAGGAGGTTCAGGCAGCGGGAGTAGACGACACGTTCCAGGAGCTTCGAAGCAAAGGGAAGGAGGGAGACTGGCCGGTAACTAGAGGGATCGGAAGGGTCCAGGGTAGGCTTTTTGAGGATGGGGGAGACAGTGGCATGTTTGAAGGCAGAGGGGAAGGAGCCTGTGGAAAGGGAGAGATTGATGACATGCAGAAGGGGGGGAGCGACAGTGGGAGCAATAGAGGTCAGGAGGCGGGAGGGGATCGGGTCAAGGGGGCAGGTGGTGGGGTTTGATGAAGAGAGAAGAGCAGAGATTTCCTGGAGAGAGGCAGGAGGGAAGGATGTGAGGAGGGAGGGGGTGGGACGGGAGCGGGGGGCGGAGGAGGGCGGGAAGCAGTATCCCGACGGATCCCTTATGCTGCCAGTGGAAATTAGGCACCTCCTAAGTCTTGTTTCCATCTTGAAAAATCTACCCCAAGAGTATTTCAAATGGAAATCGTATAATCCATAAATAAGATTTATTTTAAATGGCAATGATTTATGTTTAAAATAAATTAGAGTGCCATACCTCTTTGGTTAGAAGCTGTAGTTTCACTCTTTACATCAAGTTGAGATGTCTTTCTAAAAGGTATGCTGTCACTCTTTCAGCCATTATGGCCTGAAGGCAGAAATGTCTAGGTGAAATTCTATGGCCTGGATTATGTAGGAGATCAGACTAAAAGATTGCTATGGCCTTAAAATAAATGTAATAACTTTCTTCTGCAGCCAACAAAATGTGGACAGCGAAAAGCTTCCTGGAAAGATTTTAGTGTTTAATGAAAGCAGTTTCAAAGTGACCTGTAGCTGGGCTCCGTGAAAGCTGTGTCTGCAGGCAGCTGTTAAAAAGAGTGGACAAAATACACTAAAAGGTCCTATTCTGTTGGGTGATGAATTGGGTATTCTAATGCAGCTTCTTAATCCTGTAAACTGGCATGCAAAAATCTTTCCAGAGCACAAAAATCAAAACCAAAGCATTATTTGAAATCTTTTGAGTTTTGTAATCAATTTGCTTTGACTGAGTTCAAGCCCCTTTTTGAGTATGCGTTCCATAAATAAAGAAAGGTCAATGGCCGGAATGGTCATGGATTAAGCAGGAAAATGGAATTGCTTATATTCCTAATTGTGATTTCACTCATTCAGGCAGAGAACAGATGTGTATCATGCCTTCTATGTATCCAGTCAAGACAGCTCCCATTTTAAAATTGTGAATAGCCAAATACTTGAAACAGTAGTACAAGCAGCACCATACAGCTGCCAGAAGATTCTGAGCAACCCATAAACCCACAGCAAAATATTTCTTCTGGTATAGGAAGCCAGTCACCGTATGTTCCATCATTCATGTTTCCTCACATGCAAAAGGTGCTGTACACATATTAGAATGTTACAAACGTTTAAAAGATGGTTTTCACACTCCCGCTAAAAACTGCAAATGGAAAACAGAAGGTGCAACTGTAAGAGTAGTTAAAAGAAATGGGAAATATATTGATTGGAAGTTCTGTTTTGTGATTTTGTTACTTCTAAGTCCAGCTTTAGTTTTATCCTACTAGATGTCAACTTCCATTGAGGTCTAATATATGAACACACTGCTTTTCCAGGATCAGCATACGGGCTTTCACTCAGCTCTTTAGAGAAGACCTGAAGGAACTCCCTGAGCCACTCTTCTCAGATACCTTTTTCTCTTTACCCATCACCACAGAGTCAGGTAAGTCGTGTCTTATGTATTCTCGTTTAACAAGATACTAGTCTTTCTGGTTTCTCACACGCACTGGCATTGGGCAGGGGCAAGAAAGTGCAGAAAGAACCACTTCTGAACTGGGGAGGGGGAGAGAGAGAGAGAGAGAGAGAAAGTCTAGAAAAGTGAATGTCCGGGAAAGACGGGAGCATTGGGGTTATAATGATTTGGCGTAAGATCACTTAGGAACCTTAACCAATGGCATAAATTAGAGCTTCTACTAAGCAGCTCTACACTTGGCCAGGGACCAGTAATATTTTCACTTTGGTTCCCATTCTTTAATAAGGAGGGAAGTTGATTTATTAGATTGTGAGCAGTTTTGGGACAGAGACTGTCATCTTATTACATATCTGTACAGTGCCTCTTATAATGAGACCCAGATCCTTGACAAACACCTCTAGGCTTTATTGCAGTACAAATACATCTTCTGAGAGTTAACTAAGTTGCTGTTAGGGTAGATACGGGGAAAGGGCTTGGGACATGCCCAAGGACCTTGAACAGCCACACACCACCCACTACAACAACTTCCTTTCCCCCTCTGGGCCCCATGGGGGAAGGGCTCCACTACAACAGTATCGGAAAAACAACCCGTCAGGTTGGTAGTTGGCCCAAATTCCCTTAAAGGGGACAAAGCTGGACCATCACCGAGGTAGGGGACAACAAGGCGCTGAGTGGAGCCCCTCCACATGGTGGCAATGCCATCCCTAACCTCACCCCAACTCCCCCTACAACCCACACCACAGCCACACAGTGCAGGAGGGAAGAAAGTGACAATGGTGAAGGAAGGCAGGGCTAGTAATCCAGGGACGGTGGGGAGGAAGGAATAAACCCGGGGAGCCCTCAGCACACACACCAGGGGGGACAATTTGTGAGGGGTGTCCCGGTACAAAGAAGGGAACGGGAGTGCCACATCATACTTACCTCTTCTTGCACACCCACAATACTCACACACGCCCACTCTCACTCTGATTCACCCAACACAATCGCCCAGTCATTCACAACCTCAATACACAAGCCAACACTCTGTCTCCTAGGGAGGGGCCAGTCTCACAGCACTGCTGATCACCGGCAGCCTGTGAGAAGCCCTCCCAGGTTTAAATAGTATAGGCTCAGCCACGCTGAGCGGCGCGGTGCGTCCGGGGCCCCCCTCTCCTCATTGGTGGCTCCTGTGGGCGTTGCTCCATTGCCCTCATTCCCTGTCATCTGTGGGGTTGGGGCTGTTTGCTCTGCGACCTCCGGCAGGGCCCTGCCCCCCAACGTCCCTCCGTCACCGCCACAGGCGGGGCGTTGTTTCTGCTGCCACTGCGGGAGTTGCCAGGCACGCCGCTAAAGCGTGCTCACCCTGACAACACCCCACACATGCACAGCCACCACCCCACCACCACCCCCTGCTGGAGACAGGGTCCAGGTTTGGAAGGGTGGCAGGCATGGAAAAGGCGGACAAGGCGGGGGGCATGGACAGCGGACACCAGTTCCCAGGAATGGTCAGTCGCAGCATACCCCTTCCAATCAACAGGATAGCGTAGAGTGCCACGGGAGACCCAGGAATCCAAAATGACGTGAACCTCGAACTCCGGAGTTGCCGCAACATCACACACGTGGGGTGGCGGGTCCGGATCTGGGTAAAGGGGCGGACAATGGGGTTTGAGCAGAGAGACATGGAAAACAGGGTGAATTCGAGTCTGCGGCGGCAGGGTCAGTTGGTACGTAATGGGATTGATCTGGCGAACGATGGGGAAGGGCCCAAAGTACCTGTCGTCCAATTTGGAGGAGGGTTGAAGAGACGGGTAGTGGCGACGATCGACCCATACGAGGTCCCCGACACGAAGAGGCGGAGCCACCTGCAGCTGACGGTCAGCGGATTGTTTATACTGGCATCTGTTTGTAACATGGCATGGGCGTGTGCATGACCACATTGTAAACGTTGTAGCAGGGCTCCAGCTGCGGGGACTTCGATGGCCGGGATGTCGGGGAGCACCAGACATGGGTGGTAACCTTGCAAAATAAAAAAGGGTGAAGCACCAATAGATGCGTAGGCGCATTGTTAAAGGCAAATTCAGCAAAGGGAAGGAAGTCAGCCCAATCATCTTGCAAGTAATCTAAGTAACAGTGGAGGTATTGTTCTAAGATTTGATTTGTGAGTTCTGCTTGTCCATTTGCCTGGGGGTGGTAGGCTGTCATGAGAGTAGTTTTAACTCCAACTGCAGAAAACAAGGCCCACCAGAATCATGCTACAAACTGTCCTCGGTCTGAAGTGATGGTCAGCGGGAGCCCCTGGAGTTTCACTACGTGGTGAAGGACGAGCCAGGCCATCTGTTGTGCAGTAGGCGTCCCCTTGCAGGGGATGAAGTGGCCCATTTTGGTAAACTGATCAACCACGACTAGTATCATGGACTATCCCTGTGACACGGGGAGTTCAACGATAAAATCCATATTAATACATTGCCACGGACCTTGTGGGGTAGGGGAGATTTGTAAGAGCCCTACGAGGCACCTCCGGGGAACTTTGGTGCGACAGCAAGTTCTGCAACCTTGAACATATGCTCTAATGTCTTTGCGCATGGTTGGCCACCAGAAGTGTCTTTGTACTAGTTTCAAGGTGCGTCGCTGACCTGGGTGCCCCGCTAAGGGGGCATCATGATGTGCTCACAGTATTTTTTGACGCGCTGCAGGAGGAATTACAATAGTGTTGTTATACATACACAATCCTGTAGAAGGGCATCTTCGATGTGGTCCGCACGTAGTGGGGTCTTTCACTGTCAGCCGTTGAAGTTGTTTTGTTGTTATACCGACAGCCGTGAACGCCTTTTGATCCAGAAGTAGGTCCCCTCAGGATTGTTGCTCTAGGGGGGCATCGTAATAGCAAGTCAGGGCGTCCGCGAGGACATTCTGCCGGCCGGATCGATAAATGATTTGAAACCTGAAACGAGCAAAAAACAATGCCCAGTGTGCATGTCGTGCATTCATTATGCGGGTAGTTTGTAAATAAATAAGATTCTTGTGGTCGGTGATTACCTGTACGGGGTGTTCGATTCCCTCCAGGTAATGTTGCTACACTTCGAAGGCTGCTTTAATAGCTGGAAGTTCTTGGTCAAAAATGATATAATTTATTTCGGTGGGGTTCAATTGGCGTGAGTAGAATGCACAGGGGAGCATCCCCGGCGTGCCAACATTAGGTTGGGAAAGTACCGCCCCAATGGCGATACTGGAGGCATCTGTCTCTAGAATAAAAGGTAGCATGAAATCCGGATGTCTCAAAATCGGGGCTCGTGTAAACTCTAGTTTTAAATTATCAAACGCCTTCTGTTGACCCGCCGCCCATATATAAGGCTGGTCTTCCTTAAGTAGCTTTGTCAGGGGAGTGGTGAGGGTGGTGTAATTTGCAATATATTGGCGGTAATAATTAGCGCTCCCCAAGAACCGCTGAAGGAGTTTCACTGCTTGTGGGGGTGGCCACCTAGTTATGGCATCTACCTTCACGGGATCCATTTGGACCCCACTAGGGGAGATGATAAATCCCAAGAAGTGTACTACTTCCTGATGGAAGGCGCACTTCTCTTCTTTACAGTACAGGTGGTGTTGCCGTAATCATAAGAGGACCGTACGCACATGTTGTATATGTTCGGCCTTTGTTCGTGAATATATGAGGATGTCATCCAAATAGGTTACTACATATTGGTCCAAAATGTCTCGAAATATATCATTCATAAAGTGCTGAAAAGCAGCAGGGGCATTGGCCAGGCCATAGGACATGACTAGATATTCAAAATGGCCATATCTAGTGCGGAAGGCAGTTTTCCATTCGTCACCTTGTCGGATATGTAGTAGGTTGTACGTCCCCCGCAAGTCTAATTTTGTAAAGAGTGTGGCCCCCTGCAGCCTGTCAAGTAGCTCTGGGATGAGTGGAAGAGGGTAGCGATTCTTGATGGTAATGGCATTAAGACCTCTGTAATCAATACATGGTCTAAGGCCCCCATCCTTTTTGGGTACAAAAAATAGTGGTGCTCCCCCCTGGTGTCGTAGAGGGGCGAATGAAACCTTTTGTTAACCGCTCATCAATATAATCTTTCAATGTCTTTAATTCGGGCCCAGAAAGAGCATAAACCCTACCATAAGGAGGAGTCGTTTCTGGTAATAAGTCAATAAGTAACTGCAGTGCAGGGGTAGCTCCAAGGCCTGCTGCTCTCCGAAGACGTCGGCTAGGTCCTGGTATTCCTGTGGAAGGAAGGTAAAACAAGTTGCCATTAAAGCATCCACACGAGATTCCCCTTCTGGGGTAGGTTTTTCTATCATGCATTGAGCCACACAAAAGGGGGAGGGGGGAAGGAAAGTACCTGATGCTGCCAGTCAACATGGGGGTTATGCGTTCTTAACCAGGGAATTCCGAGGACGATGGGGAAGGCAGGTGTTCACACCACATCCAGGACCAGCCTTTCTTGGTGTCTTCCAATGGTTCCTTTTAACTCTCGGGTACATGAAGTCACGGGCCCCGAGGTCAAAAGGGACCCGTCAATTGCATATACTGCCTTGGGTCTGACTTTCTTCTGCGTTGGAATGCCTTGGCATTGGACCAACATCTCATCCACGAAATTCCCCAAAGCCCCAGAGTCGATAAGGGCCAAGGTTACCATGGACCGTGCCAGGGAAAGTTCTAGGGTATGGGGAACTTGGATCTGGTCCAGGTGTGCCTGGGTTGCCATCACTTTCCCTGCTGTGAAGATCCGGGGTATGCAAGACTTCACCGGGATGTCCCCTGCCCATCCCGGTTCCTGTCGTTTCCCAAACACTGCCTCTCAGGGGGGAGCTGGAGCAACTTCGTGAAAAATGTCCTGGCTCACCACAATAGAAGCACAACCTCTCGGTCCTCTGCCTTTCTTTCTCGCGGGCCCCCAGGGGTCCCCGTGCGGCCCTGATTTGCATGGGTTCTGGTTCATCGTTCCTGGGGGTTTCGACTCTTCCAGACCCAGTCAGTACTGGTCGGGGCGACAAAGGGCGATTACTATCCTGGCGCCATTCTCGGCGTCATTCCGTGAGGCGCTCATCTATTTGACATGTTAAATTGACTAAGTCCCCCCACCTTTCGGGCATAGGGGTGTGCGCCAACTGATCCTTTATTTCATCGCTCAGTCCCCTGCAAAAATGAACCTTTATTGGGCCAATTCATTTCTACGGCCAGGTGTTGGAACCGCGTAATGTACTCTAAAAGAGGCTCCTTTCCTTGACGTAAGGTCATGATTGCTGTTTCCGCATCCTTCACCCAATGGGGATAGTCAAAGAGAAACTGAAACTCTGTGACAAATTTAGCAAAGTCTTTTAACAGGGGGCTATCCTTTACAAGCAGGGGGTGGCCCAATCGAGGGCCAGTCCTTCTAAGTGCCCTATCACAAATGCCACTTTAGTGGCATCAGAAGCATAGGTTGTAGGCTGCATTTGGAAAATGAGCTTACACAATGCCAGGAACCCTTGAAACTGGTGCCTGTGCATGCTAAATTTTGTAATTGGGGGTGCTGAGGCTCTCGGCCCAATGGCCCTACTGCAGCAGCGGGAGTAGGAGGGGGTTCGTTCACAGGGGTCTCTGCTGCGACCCCTACCTCCGCCTCCATTCCCCCTGTCTCTCCAGGTTCTAGTTTCTCTTTAATTACCTTAATTTAAAAGGCCAGGGCCTGAATAGCCCGCCCCATCTCCTCCATCTGTTTGGTGAGGTCCATGGGATCTGCCAGTGATACTGTTAGGGTAGGTACAGGGAAGGGGTTCGGGATGTGCCCACGGACCTTGAACAGCCACACACCACCCACCACAACTTCCTTCTCCCCTCTGGGCCCCACAGGGGAAGGACTCCACTACAACAATGTTGGAAAAACAACCCCTCAGGTTGGTAGTTGGCCCAAATTCCCTTAACGGGGATGAGGCTGGATCATCATCAGGGTAGGGGACAACAAGGCGCTGAGTGGAGCCCCTCCACGTGGTGGCAATACCAACCCTAACCTCACCCCAACTCCCCCTACAACCCACACCACAGCCACACAGTGCAGGAGGGAAGAAAGTGACAATGGTGAAGGAAGGCAGGGCTAGTAATCCAGGGACGGTGGGGAGGAAGGAATAAACCCGGGGAGCCCTCAGCACACACACCAGGGGGGACAATTTGTGAGGGGTGTCCCGGTACAAAGAAGGGAACGGGAATGCCACACCACACTTACCTCTTCTTGCACACTCACAATACTCACACGCGCCCACTCTCACTCTGACTCACCCAACAATCGCCCAATCGTTCACAACTTCAATACACAAGCCAACACTGTCTCCTAGGGAGGGGCCAGTCTCACAGCGCTGCTGATCACCGGCAGCCTGTGAGAAGTCCTCCCAGGTTTAAATAGTATAGGCTCTGCCCCCCTTTGCACATAGCTGTGCTGAGCGGCGTGGTGTGTCCGGGGCCCCCCTCTCCTCATTGGTGGCTCCTGTGGACGTTGCTCCATTACCCTCATTCCTCGTCATCAGTGGGGTTGGGGCTGTTTGCTCTGCGACCTCTGGCGGAGCCCCACCCCCCAACGTCCCTCCATCACCGCCATGGGTGGTGCGTTGTTTCTGCTGCCGTTGCGGGAATCACCAGGCGCGCCGCCGAAGCGCGAGAGCCCTGATAGTTGCATGACACCCATTAATCCAGGTAACAGTTACTGTCAGGCTGTAAACTCAGTTTTGTCACCCAAAGTAAAGAGCTCATCACATGAACTGGGTCTGTAGCAATGGATTGTTCTAGGCTCAGTTTGCAAGTTCAGGAGAACTAATGAGGCTCAAGTGTGATAGCAAAGGAAGCGTCTGGAAAATCTGGCTGTGTTCCTTTTTATTCCCGTTTGTTTCTTACGTATATTGCTACAAGACTTGAAAATACTTTGGAAATAAAACCTAAGCCCACTTCTTCTTCCGAAACATATATGCTGTTTGTGTTGCATTTGATATGTATGGGTGCTTTCAGATACCACAGAAAGCCCTCATCAGCACCACAGTCAGTTTCCTTGCAGTTGTCATGTGGTGGTGATTTCCATGACATCTGAATGGATCCAACACGTGGTAATGCTACAGTGATAGGTCCATTCAGACATTTCAGAAATTGCCACTGCAACCCCATGATGCTGTTTTGGGGCCCCGCAGGTACTTCCCATGACACCTGGAACCTGGGGCAGCTTTAGGCATTTTGCCACCATAGACAAACCCAGCCCCACACTGCTGAGACTTAGGGTGTTCTTAAACAAGCAAGGTGGGGGGAGGGGAGTTTTCATGACTGGAACAGCCACTCAGGTGGAGTGAGTGGGGAGGAATTCTAAGTGGGAGGCTCCCAGTGTGGATACTGCGGCAGCTGCTTCACACTCCCCCTGCCACAGACCATGGGGGAGGGGAAGTGCACTGCCTGGCCTCTGAAAATGACATGTCCCCACCATGAGCACTGGGGAACCGGGTTTCCCAGCACTCCTGGCTAGTTCCTGTGACTTGCAAAGGCGGTGTCCCCCTTTGAGTGCCTATGAGTGGGGGACCAGTCTGCTGGCATGGGTGGCCGCCCCAGTTCATACAGGCAGGAGATGCAAGGGCACCTGCTGCCGTGCACTTTTTTGTCTTACCCCGCATGGGGCACTCTGGAGTTTTTGGCAGTGCCCCATGAGTGGGTGCTGAGTGGCCCATAGGAGCGTGCATCCCCCCACTCCACCTTCAGATGGGCATTTGGATGAGTGATTATTGGGTAGCCATTGCTTGGTAGCCTCTCATTTGAAAACACCCTTAGTGGAACTGAATAGGGAAAGACTGCCTGGTTTAGTGTGGCTGTAAATCCTGCTCCTTGGCTGATGCTGACAAGAGGGAAACAAGGAGTCTCATTGAATAAAGACTTGGTGAACTGACTGTTTCCTTTCCTCTGCTCAATTTCAGTAAGCCTCCTGGAAGCAAAAGTGTGCTTCCCTTCCCATCCCCCAGTGCAAGGTACCCAGCTCAGGACTTGTACTGTAGGCTGGAAAGCATGTTGCTGCGCTTCCACAGTGCAGCCCCCAAGTGCATTAAATGTAATGACACCCCCCGTCTTATTTCACCACTCTAGGTTACCGCCCACCTCTGCTCAGTAGTAAAGCTGGGTTTGCCTGAAAGCAACCTATGATGTCTTTAGCTGATAAATCACAACAGGCTGACACAGGAAGTCAGAGTAGATTATCCAAAATTACTGTGGTACTTTCTGATCTTAAAAATCTATGGGTGCAATCTAGGAGCCCGTTTAAACTGCGCTGATGCCAGGTACGTACGTTGGCGCATGGGCAGGCACACGCGCCGCAAGCTACATGGAGCCACAGCGCACCCCTTCCGATGCGACCCCCCAAGCCCCCACACATCTGCTGCGCATGCGGAGCACATATGCACTCGCCGCCTGGCTGGGCATTGTGCCAGCGGGTGGTGTAAGCCACCGCTTGGATTGCACCCTTAGGGTCTAATTTCTTTGTGTTGTCTGTTTGGTTACTTTAGAGCCCTTGCTAGGCGTTATAGAGGGAGTGAGCGCCGGTTTGTTCCTGATTGTAATGTTGGTGGCTGTAACTGCTTTGTTTGTCTGCAGACAAAAAGTGAGGTGAGTAGAACCGAACGTCCCTTCTGGTTTTTCATTGCAAAAAATCAGGCCAAATGATATGTGATTTTTCATTTAGGAGTGGAAGAGAGATGCTTGAGAGGCGGACAAAAAATGTAATTGGATTTTAAAAGCAGATGATTCAACATTAGTGTTATTTATTGGGGGATATGTTTTAATTGTTATACTGTATTTTTATTGTATTTTATATTGATTGCTGCTGTTAGCCGCCCCGGGCTGCCTGTGGCAGGAGGGGCGGGATATAAATTTGCTAAATAAAATAAATAAATAAACATACATTCCTAAAATTTGTACCTATTAAATAATAAGCCAAAGGTCCCCATATTTATGCCTTGATCCTGTTGACTTCCACTGATGTCAGCAGGGGCGAGGCACAATTCTGTTTTTGGTCCTGAGCCTACTTCGACCATTTTCTTTAGCAATTTATTCTAAATATTTGGGCCAAGGTTTTCAAATTCCGTTGTTGAAATGTTCACCACAAAATTGTGAGAGTAAAATCTGCTCTGGTGTGTACAACCTCATGCATGACTGACTGCTTGTGAGAATAGCAGCAAAGTTCGTGATCCACCAACCCCACAGGGCTTCACAGGGACTGCTCTGGAGCAAGTGGCTTATGGATCATGGCCAAGGTTTTTACCCGCAATAGGGGCACCTGAGTTTTTTTCCCTGCAGTGCTTTTTAGGTCTCTTTCATCAAACAAGAAGAATTTCCAAGCCAATAAACCCTTGCTTACTGTGAACTTATGTTTTGAGACTGTTTAAACTGATAACTGAAAAATACAAAAGTGTTGTTTCACCTGGGACTTTATAACAAATCATGGAAAGCACAATGGATTTCAGATGAATCCACTTTAATTCCTGCTTTGGAACTGATTTGCAGAAAAATCAGACCTACATCCAAGCAGGAGGCTGGACTAGATGACTCTTGAGGCTCCTTCCAGCTCTGACATTCTGTAAACATTCTATTTGTTATGGAATGTTGGGACCCTACTTATTCGTGAGCCCTTTGCTAAATCCGGGTGGCACCGGCCTGCAGGATCCAAAGTCACTAAGCAGGGACAATGGGTGAAAATAAATGAGACGATAGCCCACATTAGCACCCACCAGATGGGTGTTCACCTACCCCATATATTGTTTGCCAGATGTTAGCCCCCCCACACACACACACATTGCCCCCACTCATGGCATCATCCAGGGACATCGCAGGCTCACCATGCAGGCCAGTGCATGCTAAACAGACACGTTGGTGTCTCTCATTAATTAAGTTGCATGCAGCCTCGACCAGGTCCACCAGCACCATAGTCACACCTACCACGGTTGCTAGAGGAGAGAGTGATTGCACTCGCTTAGCTGACAGGAGCCTGTAAGAGGCAAGAGCGAGATAGGGGGTGCAGGAAGGACCTTCTCCTGAGGATCTGTGCCTACACTGCTCTCTGCTTTTGGGAAAGGAACTAAGGGGAGCAAGGGAGGGGTGAGGCTCCTCCGCAGGGTCCAGGGGGCTCCTGCGCTCTCCTCATTTTTTTTCCCAAATGGAGAGAGGAGTGCAGGTGCAGATCCTCTGGAGAAGGTCCTTCCTGCACCCCCTGCCTCGTTCTCACCTCTCAACAAGCTCTCTCCTCTTACAGGCACCTCTCAGTTGGGAGAACATGTGAGCGCTACTTCTGATGGAAAGGGGGGCGGTCATGCGTGGCCAGGGAAGAAGCCTTCTCTGGCTGTGACACCCCACCCCCCTTTCCATCAGACCCAGGGCTGGGGAGAGGGAAAATGCTGAGTGCTGCCACTGGTGGTGGGGCACAGGGAACTCTACACACTGAACACAAACTCCAACGGGCTATTGTCTCATTTGAAAACACCCAATACTCAATGTAAGTCAATGAAATTTGCAGTTCCTACAAACTTGCTTGAGCCTGCAAGATCTAAAGTTTGGGAGAACATGCACCCACACAGAGAAAACAATTACCTATGCTGCCTTTGGACCTACAACCTGGCTAAAAATATGCTTCTCTACTTCTAATTTGCTTCTTGGCCCCTAGTAATTTGACTGCACTTGACATGATTTGTCTGTTTTCTATGTTGCGTGTCTCTGCTGTCTACGGTTTTCAATGTAGAACAATATCAGTATAAAGGAATTTAATGCTATAAACCCTTTTGAGTAGGGTTGTACTCCTGAAGCTACTTACTCTCTACCAGTCCATAGGCTTCATCATTACTACTCAGAAGCAATTGGTCACAGGATTGTAACCCGTGTGTGTGAATTTTATATTTTTTGTACCCAAGTAAACGTGCCTTTCTTTTCCAAGAGATGTTTTTAAAGTATCAAATGGTGGTCCGTAACAGAAGGCAGGGTGGTTTAGGATACTGTGCTCAGAAACAGATTGGACTTCCTAATTCTGCCTGCTGTGATATTAGAATAGACAGGTCATCTCTGGCCTTATTTTAGGATGCACTCATTTATTTTATTATTTTATTTTTTCCAGTTTTTACCACACCTTTCCCAAATAGCTCAGGGTGGATTACAAAACAAATAAAAACATTACAAATAAAATGGCATAAAAGACCAAAATCACCAACTTTTCCTCTCCTCTCCCCCCTCACCAACGGTTAACCCTAAAGACCCACAAGGAGTGAAAGCACGGGGAGTTGTGGTGGTCTGTTCTTTTGAAAATCTGGTCATTTACTTCGGGAGGGTGGGGGGAGATGAATTTTCAAATGCATAAATGGCAGTTAGTTCCTAGAAGAGTTAGGGCCCTAAACCCCATGTACACCTTGGGAAATATTCCCTTCTATTGACCTCATAGGATAGTTGTGACAATATTTTGATATAGGGCCTATCCTGCAATAGGATGCCTAACCCATGGGTAGCGTGTGTGTGGAAAGTGTAGCATATGGGAAGTGCAGCCCTTTAATGTCTGTGCAGTATTTTAAAGGTTGTAAGCATCATTATCTCACAGCAGCAAATTAAGAGACAGACAAACTGTGTACAACTGTGAAGATCCATTTCAAGGAGCAAATGACACGAGATCCTTTTTCTTTTTTCTCTGCTTCCTGCCTTAAAAGATGCTTCTTTTGGCAGCTCAGACAAACCCTTGTGCCCAGTAAGACACCAGAAGTGAGACTTGCCATCTTTGTATTGCAGTAACGGCCATGAAAGACCTACACCAAGGGTGAGCATTCGAAGGGACAGGCCGCTGTCGGTCCACCTGAACTTGGGGCAGAAAGGGTAACATCACAGTTTTGTTTCCAAGAGAAGTGTTAACCTGGCAGCACAGGTGGTACAGCTGCTTAAGTCACTGACACGTTATTTCTTTTCTTTTCAAACTGCATTTAGGAGCCGAAAAACATCCAGGTAAGAGCAAGTGCTTTCTTAAAACACTCCCCTTTATGATGAATTAGAGCCACTGTGTCCTTGTTCATGCCTATGCTAACATTTTTTCCTATTAAATATTTTAGTCCAATAAAAGTGAACCAGTTTGAAATACACTTCACTAAACTCCAAGCAGACTCCAACTACCTCCTGTCTAAGGAGTATGAGGTAGGAATCAAATTAATAGAAACGGTTTCTTTTCTGAAGGCACTGGTTTGGTCAGAGGGGAACTTAAAAATTGTGGGCCCCAGGGGAAATGGCAAAAATCAGTAAGCTCATAAACCCTGGTAGGGGGGGCCTTCTTAGCACAGGTCGAGGTTGCAGGTTGACATACCCAGAGGCATTGGTGGGGTCCCTTCTAACACTGGGCTGGAGTTTGGGTCAGTACCCTCAGAGCCCCTGCTGGACTTCTCCTGGCACAGGGCTAGATTGTGGGGCTGTGCACTCAGACCTCATGCAGGGTCTGATGCAGCGCCTGACACACATGCCTGAGGACACCCCTGAATTTGTACACTGAGGGTGAAAACAGACATGACGCTAACCACCCTTGGGGGTTATTTTATGCATGTTGCAGGGCTGTATTTGTGCCCTATGCAGCCCTGCAACATGCATAAATGACCACTAAGGGTGGTTAAAGGGTGGTTAGCGTCATGTCTGTTTTCACCCTGAGTCTCTAACCTCAGAGGACCTTCATTAGTCACACACATGAAGATGTCCAGCAGCCTGAAGTGAATCCCTTCTTTTTTCATAACGCCAGTAGCCAGAGCCACAACTGCACTTGGCATAGTTTGAAGCAGTTGGTTGGCTGTGCTCAGTAGTGGTCCAGCTCTGGAACAGCAGATTGAGTTGCACTGGCAGAACCGTGACAGCTCCTGCCAACTGCTGTGCCCGGCTCAAGCCAGAGCTGTTTAATTTCACTCCCTTCACCTTGTGGTGTGGGGCGGTTGATGCATTGTGGGTTCCATGCTGTAGCCTTCCTGAATTATGTTTGCATCACATTTTACCTTGGCCTCTTACAGGACTTAAAAGATGTGGGTCGAAACCAATCATGCGACATAGCACTTTTGCCAGAGAACAGAGGGAAAAATCGATACAATAATATATTGCCATGTAAGTTTTATGTTTGGATGTGTCATATTACCTCACACCCGCTATTGTTTGCTTCTTTGCCGCAAGAAGAATGGGGAAAGAATGGGTGGCAGATTCTGCCCCTTCCCCCACTTATTCCTTGCTAGTGATGAAATGCCATTACTAATTCATGGCTTGGTGCTTTGACAGCCATGATATACAGCTCCCAATGGCTGGAAAATAGGACCAGCTCACTTTACCCCAGTGGTGCAGTGACTAATGTTCCTTCTGCTTAGGGAAGAGTCCAGCTGCTGCAGCTATTGTTCATACAAGGCAGAAGTAGCAATAATAATGGAAACCTTTACATGATTGGTTTCTTTTAGGTGATCAGACCCATAAGGGTTGCATCCTTACCAATCGCCCAAACATTAGCAACTGAGCACACTATCACTCCTCTGAAATCAGTGATTCGGAAGGCAAATGTGCTCATCTATCAGAATAAGAGATAAACCTACTGCAAGTACCCTCATTATAGCACGAGGCAATAACAGGACATTGTGTGACTGAAAATCATGTCGAAAGAATTCTTTATGCATGATCAGAAAGGTTAGCACTGTGAATTATGTAATTGCAGCAGTTGTTGCAGGATTTGGCCAAATTCTCACCGAAGCTGCCCCTGGCAGTTCAGAATTAGAGCCTGAGTGGGGAGCACTGTAGAGTGGCCAATAAGGCGTGGCCATTGTGAGATGCCAATGTATATTCTGGAGGTAAGCAGCCTCTGCCACTGCTGCTAAAGAGAACAGCTTATACCCCTCTCACAGGAGATGAAACCTAAAAGTAATTGAGTGGTCAGTTTGGTAACTTGTGGTTGTTTTGGTGAAAAGGCATACTGGGAAATTAATTTGCATTCAAAAATTTGCATAAGTGTAACATTTTGCATAATTATTTCTGCTCACAAAACGTGGATTTTCTGCACATAGAATTTGGCTTTCTTGACTGCAGAATTTGGAGTGAAATTTGTAGCACACTTGGGGCCTCAGTCATCTCTTATTTGCACTAATTACACTTTTTCAACCACCTTAAATTGACCCCAGCAGCTTGTTGGTGACAGTTGTAAACCTCTTCCTTTCCCAAGCTAAATTTCTGTATGGTGGTGGAGGTGGAGTTTGCTATCTATTACCCAGCAATGGCTACATTCCAGTACGGATGAAGGAATAGGTGTTACTTAAGTTGCATGCTGCACTAAAAAGAGACACTCATTCAGCAAGCTTCTTGGAAATAGTGCAGTGCAACATTGCTGCTATTCCAGTATGGGTGTGAAGTTCGAATGAGACGACAGCCCCCTGGAGTCTGGGTTTGGTCTGTGCATCCCGCACTCTCAGGTTTAGTGTGTAGAGACTAATAAATTGGCAGCCCCCACTCACAGGTTTACCGTGAGAAGCTTAATACACAAGAAAGGCATTCTTCCCCACCAAGCTCTGCCCACCAAGGGCTCCCCCCCCCCTTCTCAGTAAGCTGGCCCCTGCCATGACTCAGCCGCCCTGAACCATTGGAACAAAAAGCTGCACCAGCTGTTGCTTTCTCCTGGAATATCACTCCAGGAGGTGTTCCAGCTGCTGCTATACCTCAACCATCCACAGAGGTTCATACTGAGATTTATACCTGCTAGTGCTTTGTGGCTGGAAATAATCTTTTGCTATGCACATAATGCTGAGTTTATTGAGCAAATCGCATACTTTGAGCGCTGTAGTAAAAATTGAAATCAAAAGCAATAGTCTATGCATGTTGTTACCACCCAGTTCCACTCAGCCACAGCTCACAGCAATAGGTGTTTTTACACACACATTTCTCCTGCATCTTTGCTGTTACATCCTGAACTTTCTGTGTGTCTAAATCACTCAGATCTTAAACATCTGGCTCTTGGAACTTCTGCATAGAACTTCTGCCAGAACTTTTATGTGTAAAAAGTTCTCCTAGTAAAATGCTTTGCTCCAGGCAGCTGTGGTCACTTGGTTTCCATGGCAGCCCCTCACGTCTACAGCTGTGGCTACTTTAGGCTGCCTCAGGAAAGTGTTTGTGTGAAGAATGCATCCAGGAACTGGCTCAGGGCAGTGTGTGTGTGTGTGCATGCGTGCGTGCGTGCGTGTGAGAGAGAGAGAGAGTGAGAAAAATGCATCCGGAACTTACTTGTGGACTTGTAAACCCAGAAAAATCCAGAACTTGAAGGTGTGTGTAAAAATGCCCAGTGTATAGACAGGTAGCAGCACAGTTTTATTGGGGTTTTGCCCACCATTGTGTTGGAAATAATGCACCTCTTGAACCTTCTTCTCTAGCGTCTTCAGCATTACCATGCAGCTGGGGTTGTTTTTTTAATTTAGTTTTAAAATTGATGACATAGGAAGATGTAGGAGGGAGGTTCTGGAGGCTAAATTTAGGCTTCTAGGTAAAAGATTGAAGTCCAGAACCTCCAGGGTAGCTTCCAGTTCCACGAGCAGGACCCCAGAGACAAGCTGAGCTCAAGTCTCAATGCAAGGATGAGATGATGGTGCAGGGAGGAGGGATTTAGATTCATTAGGAACCGGGGAACCTTTTGGGGAAAGGCTGCACCGTAACCAGCATGGAACCCAGCCGCTGGCACTAAAAACTGAAAAGGAGATAAAGCAGTTTTTAATCTAGAATCTGAGGGAAAGCTGACAGATGCTGAGGAGTGCATGGTTCAGACTGTGGCATCTCCAAAGCATGCTGTTAATTCAAGGGAATAAGAGTATCCGAATACAGAGGATTGGAAAGAAGCTGAGGGGGCTCAGGTGGAAATCAGTGCAGAACAGACAAATATAAATTATTCCAAAATAATAAGCATATCAGAGACATGGTGGAATGAGGATAACGAAAGGGACACTGTAATACCAGGGTACAAAATATATAGAAATGACAGAGTAGATCGAGTTGGTGGCAAGGTGTCGCTATATGTTAAAGACAACATTGAGTCAAGTAGAATTATAGTTTTACAGGTAGCGATCTGTACTCTGATAAAATCATAGAATCTTACACCACTTTTAGACAAGGGCGCTGAAAAGCGCCTCCTGAGCCACGCGTTAAGAGAGAAGCCGCGCTGCCAGAAGTGACGTGCTCTCCATTGCTGGCAACGGCTGGTGACGCGGTGCTTTGCAGAGGTGCATTCTAGAGACCTGAAAATTCAGGTCTCTAGAACGCGCCTCTGCAAAGCGCCGCATCTCCAGCCGTTGCCGGCAACAGGGAGCTCATCACTTCCGGCAGCGCAGCATGGCTTCTCTCTTAATGTGCGGCTCAGGAGGCGCTTTCCAGCACCTCGACTAAAAACGGCATTAGAGTTGGAAGTGATCTCAGAGGTCATCTAGTCCAACCTCCTGCTCAGTGTAGGAAATAATCCATCCTTGAGAGATGGCCGTTAAGCCTCTGTTTGAAAACCTCCAGTGAAGGAGAGCCCACCACAGCCCTAGGCAGTTTGTTCCACTGTTGAACAATTCTTAGCATTAGGAAGTTCTTCCTAATGTTTAACCAAAATCTGCTTTCTTGTAATTTGAGCCCATTGGTTCTAGTTTTGCCCTCAGGAGCAACAGAGAACGAGTCTGCTCCATCTTCTATGTGACAGCCCTTCAGATATTTGAAGATGGCTATCATGTCTCCCCTTAGTCTTCTCTTCTCAGGCTAAACATACCCAGCTCCTTCAACCTTTCCTCGTAGGACTTGTTTTCCATACTCGACCATCTTTGTCACTCTCCTCTGAATCCATTCCAATTTATCAATGTCCTCCTTAAAATGAGGTGACCAGAACATGACAGAGTACTTTAGATGAGGTCTGACCAGTGCAGAATAGAGTGAAACTATTACTCCTTGTGACCTGGACACTATGCGTTTGCTTAATGCAGCCTAAAATTGCATTAGCCTTTTTAGCAGCTGCATCACACTGCTGATTCGTGTTCAGCTTGTGATCAACTAAAACCCCTAGTTTCACATGTCCTGCTGCCAAGCCAGGTATCCCCCATCATATACATATGCATTTGATTTTTCTTACCTAAATGCAGAATGATTGATTACATTTATTTCTCTTGAACTTCATTTTGTTAGTTTTGGCCCAGCTTTCCATCCTGTCAAGATCATTTTGAATCTTGTTTTTGTCTTCTAAGGTGATGGCTATCCCTTCCAGTTTTGTGTTAACTGCAAATTTGATAAGCATTCCCTCTGCTCCTTCATCCAAGTCACTAATAAAGATGTTGAACAGTACAGGGCCCAAGTCTAAGCCCTGAGCCACACCACTCGATACCTCCCTCCAGACTGATGGGGAGCCACTTATGAGCACCCTTTGGGTACGGTTCTTTAACCAGTTGTAAATCCACCTAACAGTAATATCATCTAGCCCATATTTTACCATCTTGTCAAGAAGGATATCATAGGGGACTCTGTCAAATGTTTTGCTGAAATCAAAGTATACCACATCCACAGCATTCCCATGGAATAGGAATCTCTATGGATAGAATCGCTATGGATGGCAATTCCATCAGTAACAGGGAAGTCTACAGCAATGGGGCTATACTATCGTTCCCCTGACCAGGACGTTGAGACTGACCATAAAATGCTAGTCGAGATTAGACAGGCTACTAAAATTGGAAACATAATAAAAATGAGCGATTTCAGTTATCCTAATATTGACTTGGGTGAATGTCTCCTCTGGGTGTGATATGAAGGTGAAGTTTCTAGACGCCATAAATGACTCCTTCTTGGAGCAGCTGGTCTTGGAACCAATGAGAGCAGGAGCTACTTTGGATCTAGTTCTAAGTGGAGCGCAGGACCTGGTGCAAGGGGTAATGGTAGTGGAGCCACTTGGCAATAGTGATCACAATGTAATCAAATTTGACATAATTACTGGAGGGAGAATGGCAGGAGCGTAGCAAGGTTGAGAAGGGCCCGGACTCAAGCCTCATTTGTGGGCCCCTCGTGTGCACGTGTGCTCCGAAAACCCAAAGTGTGCGCAGATTAAGGGATGGGGCGAGGCCTGCTGACAGCTTCTAAATATACAAAATCTAGTGGCTAGGAGTTATAATTGTGGCCATAGACAAGCATGGCCTCCCAATGCTTCCCACCTCCCCAGCCGAGCGTCTACCACCACTCCCCAGGAGTGGTTCCACTGCAAGGGCAGCCAGGCAGGCAGTGAGGCAAGCACAGAGAGACTGACAGTGTCCACTGCCTTACTGGATGAGGGGAGTGAGCTTAGCCAGTCTGACCTTCAGGCCCTGTTGATTCTTGCTACCAGTGCCGCCTGTGCCTTGTGCACACATGCGGTACGACCAATCCAGAGGTGCTATCAAACACACCAGACACCCCACAATCAGTTCATGCTGCCCCCACCCAATAACCAGTTAATTTGTGCCCCTGCCCCCATATAATCAATTCACGCTGATTCACCAGTTCAGTTGTGCCCCCATAACCAGTTCATGCTGCCCCCACCCATAACAATTTAATTTGCACCCCCGGGGCAGCGTGAATTGATTATATGGGGGGTGAAAATGAACTGGTTATGGGGTGTGGGTTTAATGACAGTATTCCTGTTAGCAATAACTTAGTGAAATAGCAGCCATAATAATCTCAGAACCATATTTGCAAATTTTCCAAGATAGAATATATATTGCTTTACATCCTAAATTCCTACCTAAGATAGTATGAGTAAGACAGTTGTGAGAATGTGGCCCTTTTTACATGGGCCTCTGCCACCCATGAACAGGCAGATTTCTGTGTGTTCATGGGCAGGGGAGCCCCTTGTGAACAATGTGGTGCACGTACCCATGGTGTGTGGGGGTGTGTGCACACCTGCCTAACACGCATCCCCACTCACCCCCCCACTTGTCTCCCACCCGCTGGAGCCATGTAGAAATAGCATGTGAGGAGCCACTCAAAGAACAGAAGGTTGCTACCTTGTAAAGAAGGTTCTTTGAGATGGCTCCGCACATTCTCACACCTACCCTTCCAGCCCCGCATGGAATTTTTTTCTTATATTCCTCGAAAGGAGCTCGAGACCATCATGTGGTCTATTTGAATAGGTTGAGTGTGCACAACCAAGTTGTGGGAATGTTAGGCGCCATCTCGAAGAACCTTCTTTACAAGGTAGCAACCTTCTGATCACTCACATGGGCAGTTGTTTGTAAACAAATAGTTTTATCTCCCCCCGACTGTGCTGTTGCTGCTGTAGTGCTACTAGGTGGCAGAGGCAGGTGAGGGATAGGGACTGGAGCCAGGGAGGGGAGGCAGCAGAAGAACTTAGGCTGCATTCTCACCTGGCGGTGGCGGCAGCACCAGAGGGGGAGGGGCAAGGGAGACGCAGCGCGGAGGAGCCGGGAGACAGGAAAAAATGGGGATCTCTTTTCCCGGCTGCTGGTTCCTCCACGCTCCCGCCTCCCTCACCCCTCCCGCTGCTGCCACCATTGCTGCCACCCTGCCTACAGGCCCGCCCCCCCCAGGGCAGGACCCGGGTGCAAGTGCGCCATGCCACGCCACAGCAGCTACGCCATTGGAGAATGGTGAACAAAACTACTGCAGTAGCATTTAACTTTCAAAAGGGAGACTGTGCTAAAATAAAGAAACTAGTTAGAAGGAAACTAAAAGAAGCAGTTGTGAGGATTAAATGTCTGCAAGAGGCATGGAGACTATTTAAAACATGATCCTGGAAGCCCAGGTTAAATGTATTCCACTTGGTTTAAAAAGGTAGCTAGAGGACCAAACGTCTGTCAGCGTGGCTGAATGGTGAGGTGAAGGATGCTGTTAGAGCCAAGAAGGCATCCTTTAAAACATGGAAAGCTAGCCCTACTGAGGAAAGTAGGAAAGAGCATAAGCACTGGCAAATTAGATGTAAAACATTAATAGGGCAGTCCAAGAGAGCCTTGCTAAAGAGAAAAAATAAAAATAAAAGATTTTTTAAAGTACATCAGAAGCAAGAAGGCAGCTAGAAAGTCAGTTGGGCCATTAGATGACCAGGGAGTTTAGTTTCGTTTAATTTCATTCATGCATATTCAGGGAGGATAAGGCCATTGCAGGGAAGCTGAATGATTTCTTTGCTTCAGTCTTCACTGCAGAGGATGTTGGCGAAATACCTGTGTCAGAACTGTTCTTTGTAGCTGATGAAACGGAAGAGCCATGACAAATCAATGTGACTTTGAAAGAGGTTCTAGAGCAAACTGACAAGGTAAATATAAATAGTAACAAATTACCGGGGCCAGATGATATTCACCCCACAGTTCTGAAGGAACTCAAATATGAAATTGCAGATCTACTACTGGTAATTTGCAACCTATGAGTAAAACCTGCCACTGTACCCGAGGACTGGAGGGTAGCGAACGTTATGCAAATATTTAAAAAGGGCTCCAGAGAGGCGATCCTAGGAACTACAGAACCAGCGAACCTGATGTGGGTGGTGGGCAAAATGGTGGCAACGATTATTAAGAACAGAATTACTGGGCATATTGATAAACATGGGAAGAGTCAAAATGGATCTAGTAAAGGGAAGTCATGCTTCGCTAATCTATTGGACTTTTTTGAGGGTGTAAATAAGCATGTGGATAAGGGAGAGCCATTCAATATAGTGTATCTGGATTTTCAGAAAGTGTTTGATAAGGTCCCTCATGAGAGGCTTGAGGAAATTAAAAAGTCATGGGATTGGAGGTAGTGTCCTATTGTAGATTGGTAACTGGTTAAAGGATAGGAAACAAAGAGTAGGCCTAAATGGTCAGTTTTCACAAAGGAGAGAAATAAACAGTGGAGTGCCTGAGGGTTATGTACTGGGACTGGTGTTATTTAATGTATTCATTAACAATCTAGAAAAAGGAGTAGAGTGAGGTGGTCAAATTTGTAGATGACACACAGTTAGTCAAGGTAGTTAAAACATGAGTGGACTGTGAAGACTTGATGACTGGGCATTTAAATCGCAGACGAAATTAAATGTGGACAAGTGTAAAGTGATGCATGTAGGGAAAAACAATCCAAACTATATGTACACAATGCTGGGTACTAAATTAGGAATTACCACTCAGAAAAAGGACCTAGGACAGTACACTGAAATCCTCAGCTCTGTGTGCGGCAGTGGTCAAAAAAGCAAACAATATTAGGAATTATTCTTAAAGGAATAGAGAATAAATCTAAAAATATCATAATGCTGCTATATAAATCGATGGTGCGACCACACTTAAATATTGTGTGCAGAGTGCAGTCACCCATCTCAAAAAAGATATAGTAGAAATATAAAAGGTACAGAGAAGCAAAAAGGATAAAGGGTATGGAACGGCTCCTGTCTGAAGAGAGGCTGGATAGGTTGAGGCTTTTCAACTTGGAGAAGGGACATCTGGGAGGGGTTATGATAGAAGTTTATATAATCATGAGTGGTGTGGAACAAGTAAATAGGGAACAGTTATTTAAACTCTCAAATAGTCCTAGAACTAGGGGACATTCCATAAAACAAATAGGTAGCATACTTAAAACAAATAAAAGAAAGTATTTTTTCACACAACACACAATTAAGTTGTGGAATTTGTTGCCAGAAGATGTGGTCAAGGCCAGTAGTGTAGCTGAATTTAAAAAAGAATTGGACAAGATTCTGGGGGATAGGTCCATTAACCGGGTAGGGGTTTGGGGAATGTAACCTCTGCACATTCACACGTACATAAAAGTGTCCTTATAAGGGCCAGGAGAAAACAACTGAATGCAAATCTCATGCATTTTTGTGAATGTTCTGTTCCACATAATTTCTGCTTTTATGTGGATTTAGAAAGCAGATTGACAGAGCTGGATTTTGTATAATTACTGTCAGGAGCTGGGAGTGAAAAACAGGGAAAGGATCATCCCATTGTGCTCTGTTGGGTACTTCTACCAAGTGACTGAGATTGGCCACTGTCGGAGGCAGGATGCTGGGCTTGATGGACCATTGGTCTGACCAGTATGGCACCACTTATGTTCTTATGTGCTGGCATATCAATCACAATGCTATTCCCAATACCCAACACCAGTGATGGTTTGATAAGCATCCATGAACTGTTTAAAATGATTTTTGTAATATCAATAAAATCTTTAAAAATAATTAGGGTCATAGAGTCACAAGACTAGAAGGAACCTCAAGGGCCATCTAGTCCAGCCCCCTGCACTCTACTTTTCTCTTCTGGGCATTGATGGGACATCCAGAAAACGTTGGTCTTGTGGTGTCCCACCCAGTTGTTTCAGCCACGGGTGCCATCTTGAATTAACAGTGAGGTTTGTGTCATCTGCCCTATAAGCAGCAAATATAAGCATGAAGGGTTTCGTTTTTCGTATTATTGTGGGCGCTGAGTTCAGTGAAAGCATCGAAAACATTGTATAACCTTTACACATACTTCTAGCATTCTTGTCGTGAGTATTAAGACTCAGATGTGTAGAAGTATTTAGTGTTTTGGTGAATGACTTTTAATGCATAACATACAGGAACTGCCCAACATTCAACATCAAATGGTGTTCCGGTAATGATATTGTCTGGCACATTTCTGCTTTCAATAGAAAAAGGGTTTCTTCTTTCCAAAAACAAAATTTATCACTGGGGAGGGGGCATAGCTCAAGTGGTAAGAGCACATGCTTTGCATGTATAAGGTTCCAGGTTCAATCCCCACCATCTCCACTTCAGGACCTCTGGTAGCACACCTGGGAGCAGCCTCCGTTGGGGGCTTGGAGGGGCCTCAAGTAGCATGCCGGGATGGCCTCTGCCGGAGACCCTGGAAGAGCCAGATTTGGACCCGAATTTGAAATCCCTACTGCGGTGTCAGGTTGTGACAACACTGGGCTAAGATGAACCATTGGTCTGACTCAGGCAGTTTAGTTTAGTTTAATTTCATTCATGCATTTTGTCTTGCTAAGTTATTGATGGTGAGGGCTCATGGTGTAATGTAATGGAGGCCATCAACAAGTTTTAGTGTGAAACAAGTGGAAAATCCCCTCAATTTTGTTACTGGAATACATTTCTAACAAAGCTTTCACCCATATTAAGAGACTTGATTAGTGCAGACAGGGAAAGTAATTGGAACTTGCATGTATATACTGTGAGACAAGCATTTCCACTACTTTTTGCATTTGACAGAATAAATTATGCCCAGTGAGGATCAGTGTACTATCAAGACTGCCGTTAGCTGAATGAGAAATTCCCTACCATTTACAGTGACTTCTGTAATGGGCATTTTGCGGTCCATCATACAAATAGAAAATTCAGTAATGTTCCCATTGTCCAAGTTCTGGAGCAGTACTACAACCAGCCTGCTAAAAGTGCTGGAGGAGTGATTGGAATGACCTGAAGGAAAGAAGGATTCATGAAGCATGACCTCATTAAGCATGAAAAGGACGGTATTGCTCGATTCCTGCAAGATTGAATTGGTGTTGATGACGACAGTGAATTTACATTACACCATGAGCACTCACTGTCAATAACGCAGCAAGACAAAATGCGTGTGAACGAAATGATAAATTTCATTTTGGAAAGAGGAAACCCTTTTGTTATTGAAAGCAGAAATGTGCTGCACAAAATCATTACCGGAACACAATTTATTGTTGAACTAAGCAAGTTCTTGCTGTCCTGAACTGATAAAGGCACTGATGCTTATGTGGCATTCATACAGGAAAGAAATCAAAAAGAATTCTAGATCCTATGTCCCATTCATTCAGGAAAGAAATCAAAAAGAATTCTAGATCCTATGTCCAAAAGTTTAGTGTTGCTATTAGATACACTGAAATTGCATGCTCACCAAGAGCATCAGACATTATGAATGTCTTCATCAAACAAAATCTAAATCTATTTGAGTTACCATTTGAGGGTCTCAAACACCTCTACATGTGCAACTTGACACTTTCTGGAGTTCCGTTGAAAACAAGAAGGAATTGCAGGAATTTGTCTTCGACTTCTACCAAAAACATGATGTTCAGGTTCAAAAACCAGCTTATCTTGGTGGAGGTGGAGGACAACCCCAACATCTGTTTGAGTGGAAGTGATAACATCACTCAAAATTCCAACTCTTAACTGTGCATGCGAAAAAGCTGATGATAGATTAATGAAGCACGTGTATCACGCCATCACAAGTGACACTATTGGCAGAATTATAATTGCTTCTGTAGGTACAGATGTTATGGTATCTGCAATTTATCACTTCAAAAATACATTTCAGCTGATGGGTCTGTTGGAGATTTGGATGTTATGAGAAGTACAGAACTCTAAACATTTTGTCCCTTTGCATATCATTGTGGCAAATAAATATGGACAGTAAATTAGTAGATATTTTATCAACTGCCCATTCATTAACAGGCTGTGACACAACTACTAAAGCTGGCACCAAGCTGATTGCTGTAAAAGTCGGATCAAAATTTCCATGGACCCTCACTGACTTTGGGGAAATGCCACAATCGGAACCTATGATTAGTAATACTAAATGATTTCTTGCTCAAGTTCTGGGATCTGATGCAGGAACTTGCAATGCAGCCAGATATGAGCACTATCATAAAAGTAAATCAGTAGTTAATTTTGCAACATTGTCACCAACATAATCCAGTATTTTTTTTTCATATACAGCATGACTATCTGCAAGCAAACATTTGGTTTAAAGTTCTACACATGAAGGCTACTTTATCCCTTGCTAGAATTAGAGGCACTCTTTTACCTCCACCTAATGTACTAAATTGACCGGTTACAATATATTCCTCATTCTCAACTTGTTTTCCTATGGGGCCATTTTCAGCCCTTTGATATTCAATATTTTCCTTGGATTTAACAAATATTTCTGAAGACCCTAGCTCTCTTTTATTGGTCAAGTTCACCACATCATCCAGTTTGAGACTTAGATATTTATTTAAGCAGATAAATGTGCTGTTTGTGCTATTAGAAGAACATGTTCTGCCAAGAGAGAAGTTGTAATGGCACCTGATTTAAACACCTAGATCTCTTAGACTCATGATCCTCCTTAACCGTCCCTTCCTCCATACCTTCCCCTTGGATTTCTACAGGGCTGAACACTCATTGTCCCTTCTGATGAGTGTCTGCTCTTTTTAGCAAATTGCTTGCCTCAGGTGTCTTATGTACATAATTATCCACTGGAGAAACCAGACTACCTTCTATTAATGTCCCCAGAGGAGCAAAGACATTAGAAAGGGGAACAGCTGAATCTAACATGTAATCTGCCTGACTGCTAGATTTGGGTACCAAAAAAGAATCTAGCTTTCTTTATTTTAGAGGGAGAGATGTCAAGAACCCCACAGGGGTTACCCTTTTGATTTTGGAAGACATAAAGAGACAAAATCAAATCAAACCCCCTAGGGATGGGCGAACACGGTTTGGAAGTTTGGAGTTCGGACTGAACTCAGTCTGTTCAGTCGACCGAACCGAACTTCCGAATCGAACTCGAATTTCATATTCAAACCGAACCGAATTTCCAAACTCCGTTCTGTTCACCCATCCCTAGTGGCAACACACACTAAAAAACCTGGTTTTGAATGGCCGAATTTGGTTCGGAAGTTTGGAATTCAACCAAATCGAATTTCAAACCGAACCGAATTTCCGAACTCCGTTCTGTTCACCCATCCCTAGTGGCAACACACACACACAAAAAACTGGTTTTGAATGGCCGAACTTGGTTCGGAAGTTCGGAATTCGACCGAACCGAACTTCCGAACCGAACTCAAATCTCAAACCAAACCGAATTTCCAAACTCGAATTTCAAACTGAACCGAACCTAATTTCCGAACTCTCTTCTGTTCGACCATCCCTAAAAAAACCCACAATAACATATACTAATAATAAACCTAGCTCTCAATTGAACACAAACTCCTTGCTCTTAACCTAAGCAGTGTTACAAAAAAAAACACCAACCCCTGGTTGTATACATAGTTCCTTGTGTCTATGCAAAACAATGATCCAGAAGATCAATCCCCACCCCAAAAATCCAAAGTTATTTGCTTTGAATTTAAGCAATGGTATGGGGAAGCAAAACCCCTAATAGAGAGGCTCTAGGTTTTCCTCTCTTTCTCTGGAGACTCTTAGAAGAGTCTCTGCCTTGTTTGCAGGCTTGGCTGAGGAGCATCACCGAACCATTGTCCCAGAGAGCAACATCCAGATGACGAAACACTTCATTCAGATCAATAGCATGAAAGTTTAACAGCAAGTGCTGGGGGTTGAATGGGCAGCAGCTGTCACTGCTCTCTCTTCACCAGGACGTCCCCGGGTATTAAGGCAGGCTGTCTCCATCGCCTCCATCCATGAACAGCGCGCCAACGGCTGTTTGTCCTTTGGTCCCACCCAGACGGCACTGCCCTCAGGGCTGCCCCCTATATATGCAATTACCTGGGGGAGGAGAACAAAGACACTCCGCTGTAGGCAATCCTCCAGGCAGCTTCTTCAAGTCACTGCCAAGCTCTCCTAGACAAACCCCTACCATCCCTAGAAGGAACCTTTAGATCCTCTGAATTATGGTTACCTGGTAGAGGCAGACAGCTGTGTTCTTGTGCCTGTAATAACATCTGATGTTAGACCTACTGATTTGGTGCTGCCATGCACATGCCAAAAATGTGCAAGACTCAAAAGTGTGTCCCTGTAGGGCATCAAGTCTGCCTTGCTGCTCATTCTGAAAGTGCCATTCCACACAAATGTATCAAAATGTTACCTTCTAACTGAGTTTTTTACTTGCCCACAAAGGAAGGGTGGCTGAATCGGGCATGGGTGAGAATTGAATGCAGCCACATCGTCGTCTTGAGTCCTGGGTGGCATAAACAAATTCATTGTTTCTGCCAACAGAAAGTGCATATATTTACTTCACAAAATATTACCTACAGAATTCTTCAAACGTCAACAAACAAAAAAGGTTCCATATAACCGACATATTTTTTCCATGTTATTGGTCACTTCTACAAATGCTTTCATTTAACTCAGCGCCTATAATAACCTGCGAAACAATACCCCACGTGCCTATATTTTCTGCTCATAGCGCAGATGACAAAAACCCCACTGTTTATCCACGATGGCACCCGTGGCCGAAAATGACCAGGTGGGACACCATGTGACAAAGGTTTTCTGGACCTCCAGGCATGTTCCATCAATGCCCAGAAGAGAAAAGTAAACCACACCAAAGTGCATACAGAACCCCCTCCAGCCCCCTGCACCACTATTTATTTATTTATTTATTTAAAGAATTTTATACCCCACCCCTCCTGCCACAGGCAGCACTACAGGATCTGCCACACCATGTGTCACTGTGTTTTCATCTAGCCCATCCGGTCCTACCCCCAGGACAGCAGACTTTCCTTCCTTGGGACCCCCGCCCCCATGTTATTTCCCACCAGGCTGTCTTTCCCTGTGCGTTCCCTGTTGGCATTCACAGATTAGCCAGCTGCAGGCCTGAACCTCTGCATTTCCTAATGGCATTTGCAGGCTAGCTGGGTCTGGGAATGGCAATAGGAAGTGCAGAGGCACAGGCATGCAGCTGGCTAACCTGCGACTGGCCAGCACCCAACCGTTGCCTGTTGCTTTCCCACAGTAGTTCCTTTTGCACCCTGGCTTTTCCCCACTGGGCTGCTATGGGGCCCCACATCCACAAGTGCATGTGCATGTGCATAGCCAGCAGACTCCCCACCTTCCCTTTCAGCCCCCAAAGCCACTTATCGCTATGCCCTACTGTCATTCTCCACGACCCCTTTATATTGCCATTCTCCACCCCTTCCCTGCACCCCCATCACCCACCCACTTCCCTTTCAACCCCAAGTCCCCAAAGAGGATACAGCCATTCCCCATGGCTGCCCTACCCCCGCCCCCAAGCTTCCCTCCTTTCCCAGACAAAGCATGGTAATCATGGATTATTTAAAATTAAAGAATGTCATTAAACTTAATTTAAATATAGAACTATATTTATTACAACTGTTTGTTTTTCCACCTGCTCCTTTTGGGGGCACCTTGGCATGCTTGGTTCGGTAGTGGGACTGGTGGGAGGGGACATCTTCCCGATCCTCCTCCTGTGGATCCAGCTGTGGAAAGGTTTGCTGGAGGCATGCAAGAATGATTGGTGGGAAAGGGAATCATGCCTGGACCAGAAACTGTTCCCCTGGTGTGAACACAGTGTGGATAAGGCTTGGGTGCTTTTCCTGAGGAATGGAGTGCTGGTGGAACCAGGGCACTCAGGTGGGTTCTGTGTAGGGGGGGCATGAACTGCCTCTGGGGGTTAGGAAATGGTGCCTGCCCCTGAGCAACAAGGCATGCGGTCACAGCAGCAACAGGCTCAAGCAGGGAGCTCTGGAACTGAATGGACTGGGACAGGCTGCTTTACGTCTGTGCACACATCTCACTCATCTCCTTGCTCACCTTCTCAATCATGCTGTCTAACCACTCAAACTGCTGCCAGAGGCAGGCCCGGTGCTCGTCTTCCCACCAGCCGTCCAAGTGGGCCTCGGCAGCAAAGACCTTGTGTTCTACGGAATTCTGCTGCGACAGCTGCCTATGCTCCCTGGCCATGCTGTTACTGGCATTGCAGACCTTGTCTGCCCACCACATGGTCTCCCAAAGCATCTCCCGTGGCAGATCCTCCCTGTACCGCCAGTGGCAGACCTGCAGGTTCTGGTTCCGCTGAGTTTTTGTGACCGTCTGCACCCCTTGCACTGGCAGGCCTGTAGCAAGGCAACAAGGAAAGCCATTAGTTCAGACTGACCCACCCACACTGACTTCCTGCCCTGTTGTTTCAGGCCCCCACCCACCCAAAAGGAAGCGGGAATGAGTACCTGGCTTATGCAGCTGCTCAAGTGGTTGTGGTGGCGGGATCCTAACACCATGTAGATCACTGTAGAGGAGTGAAGAACATACAAAAATCAACCACTACCATTCATGCCCTCTTCCCCAGCCACCATTTTGGCTTCCACCCCGCCATGGTGCCTTGCCCCTCCCCCAGCCCATGGCCCACTATGGTGCCTTTCCACCCCCTTCCCGTCCCTACCATTCCTGTCCAGTGGAGCAGTTTCCCAGTAATTTTCCTGTTGCTCCTCCACACTCTCCTGGCTTTTTATAAAAAACACATTATTAGATAGCAATAAACGAAAGCCTTTATCATGGAGCTGTGTAAACGCAAACACACCCACACACCCAGCACATTAATTCACTGTTCTTTTCCACCTCCACTGCCTCCTCTACAAAGGTGGCATCCAGGTCCTCTGTGTCATCGACCAGAATCTCAGGTGGCTCCTCAAACGAGGGCTGGCTCTTGAGCTTGAGGGGATACACTGAGAGAGTCATGGTGTCCATGTCCGCATCAACCCATGCTGGGTCCAGAGCAGGGCAAGGCATGGAGTGATTCTGTGTGTGGCCATGGTTTCCATGGGGAGAGCGAGAGTGGTTGCAGTGGGAGCTGTTGGAGTGGGCAGTGGAGGAGCCATATTCACCCACTTTTAGCCCATGGTGAAGGCAGGTGGAATGCAAAAATGGTTTCATCCATGCAGTCAAGGAGCTCGCAGTAGGGCGATATTTGACTCTACAGCCAGAGGCAAAGTTGTTGACCCGGATCTCTTTGTATCTGTGCCTCAAGTCCTTGTTCTGCTGCCAGCACTGGTTCATGTCCTGGGAGTAGTCCTGCTGCACCATTTGGAATAAGGTTTCTTGCCGCCTCGCACTTCACCAGGCCATACTGGATTGTCTGCTCCCCCCACAGAGCGATGAAGGCCTTGGTCTCTTCCTCAGTCCAGAGAATGCAGCATTGGCAGACAGATCAGTAGGCAGAGAGTGACTGCAATTGTGCAGTGGTGGTAGCTGTGCTGGTTGTTGCTTGGCTGTCGGATTTAGCTGTGGCCACAGTGATGGCAATCCTCTGTAAGTCATTATATCAAATGCAACAGCTCAGAAAGAGCAAGCGCCAGGCTTGTGCTACCAACTGGGAAGAGCTGGAATGCATGTTTAAAAATGGTGCATTGGACTTTTAAGGCAGACGTTACATGCACGCCAATGAGAGTGAGAGAGTGGAGAGAGCAGCCAAAAGTGGTCGCTCCTTGGAACGCTCTAGAATTTTCATCCGTGATGCTATGGGTTGGCTAACCTGTATGTGCATGAGCCTGCATTACAACCTAATTGACGGGATGCAACATGTGGGTGCACACTATTCCACATTTGCCTGCATGGCGGACTCTGCATGCTCTGGGACCCCGCCATGAGTGAGGGCTGCGTGGGTGGTGGCCACATGGCCGGTAGGGGCAAACCCCTAATCAGTAGGCAATACGCAATCCCTGGTGTGGGGTATCGTCTTGTTTGTTAACACCGTATATCTAGAACTACGTGTGCTGTCCTTATGTGTGGTTCATCCTACCTTCCCCAGTCTTCCCTCTTTCAGGGAGCGCTAGCAGGAACAAGGCTTATCCTCTGCACTGGGACTGCACATTTAGCAGAAGATAGCGGGGTTATCAACCTTCACTATTTTACCTATGGAAATCACGACTCTCCATTTTCCTTTTTTAAAAGAAGCCATTTTTGTTGCAGGCAGCATCTTGGAAACAAGTGCAGCTGTGCTCCAAAAGGCTCACCAGGCAATTCAAGAGAACTCAAAATGTACTTTTAAAACATAAATGATGATGCCGGGGAGTTGGTCTAATGATTTTTGAACATCTGTTGGGGTGGCAACACCGAGGAAAACTCCTTGCACCCCCACCTCCACTCTTGCTCCATCTAGCCCATAATTCATATCGTGCTTTGGAAGTAGCCTAGATGAGAGTGCAGACACAGAAATGATTTATAATTTGCAAATAAGCATTCAGACTCTGCTCATGGAAGGACAGTCGGTACTTGTACGTGTGCACATTTCCATGAACTTGAAAGGGTTTCATAATTAAGTCCTAGTTATAAACCTCTGCTAATAAATTTCTCCCCAGATGACACAACTCGCGTGAAACTTTCCAATGTAGATGATGACCCTTGCTCGGACTATGTTAATGCAAGCTACATACCAGTAAGTGACTCAGGGATTTGCTCTTTACAGTCATTGACTCAACAATGATGATTTCACCTTCATATAATGCCAGCTCCTTATGACTCTGATCCCATCTCACCCCAATCTTCAGTAGTGGTCACTAAAAGTCTGAAAACTGTGCCTGCTGAAAAGCCGTGTTTGATTGTCATCAGGTTTACTGTGATTGATTCAGTCACCACTTAAGACCACTTGCTTGGATTGCTGTAGTTATGTAACCACACAGTGATAACTGGCCACAAGCATATTTTCAAAAATCACTGCTTTTATACAATCTGTGCAGTAAGCAGAGCTATAACCACAGGTTGCCTGAGCCTCATCCTCGTGAACCTGTATTTCAACCCACGGGGGCTTTCACCTTGCACTATGGCAAAATTGGCTATTACATAGGGTGCTTTTTCCAGAGAAAATCCCATATCCCCAGAAATCTGCCAATTGCCTAGAATCCAGTTCTAAGCAGTGAAATAAAAAAAAAATGTAAATGCCCCAGATTGTACTGAACACAATGGAAAAATAAAGATCTATGACTAATACAAAGGGGACTAATAAATACCTTCCAACAATATTTAAATACACTGGCACAGTCTCTTCCTCTTCCCTGCTCCCACCAGCCTTCTGTCTCCAGAAATCCATGAGTCCCTTCAACATGGTGCTTTCAAGCCACAAAATTAGGCTAAGTGTCAATTCCACAGGAGTGGAAGTTTGTTTTCAGCTGCTGTGAAATCTGTTTTCCTGGTATTATGTAAACTAACTGGCATTTCCTGGATTTACAGGGCAATAGTTTTCGTAGGGAATACATTGCAACTCAGGGTCCTCTGCCTGGCACCAAAGATGATTTCTGGAAGATGGCGTGGGAGCAGAACGTTCACAATATTGTCATGGTAACCCAGTGTGTTGAGAAGGGCCGGGTGAGTAAACGGTTTTCTTGCTTATTAATTACTATCTATAATAAACACAAATGTTATCACTATAGACATAAGCACATAGACATCACAGCTGGGATCAGGGGCCCATTGTGTTCATCCGGGGGGAGGGGAGAGGAGGGGGGTTGCTGCATTGTGAGCAACAGCCTCTACTGTGAAGAACTGAGAGCCCAGAAAGATAAGATAGAGGAAAGGCTGAGAGGAGGAAGCAGAGAGAGAGAAAGATGTCGATTAAATGACCCATCCAAGGCTACATGGCAGGTCGGTAATAGAGCTGGACGCTTAGTCCATTGCCCTGCCTATTACACTATGACGGTGCCACGCAGGGGTGTAATAAGAAAGGGCAACAGTTCAGGGTGACAACCTACCCTCTGACCCTGGTCTGCTCCTCTTCCTTATTAATTAATAATTAATATTATTATTAGCATTTATATAGCGTCAGCGATGTACCTGGCGCTTTACAAAAAAACCAGATAGACACAGTCCCTGCCCGAGAGCTTACAATCTAAAGACAGGGGGAGGGGAGACAGGGAAGGGGGAACAGAGGGAGAGACCAGGGATGCGACATTCATGAGGATGCGAGAGCTCAGGTACACGTTATTCGCTTGGTTACAGTTGGGGGGTTTTGTTGTTGTTTTGCCTCCTTCTGCAGTGTGGGTGTGGCCTACTTAATTTTTCATTTTATAAAAAAATTGTTCCCGGTTTCAGGCATCCTCCTTGCCACCAAACTTCCCCTGCTAGAGGGAATCCCCCATTCCTGCTGCCATGTGAGGCTCTGGGGGCAGAAGTAATAATCCCCCTTTACCAGGGCCGAGATATGGCAATTCTTTGTTCCCGATTGTGGAGATACAGAAATCCTCATCTGCAGGCTGGGGGCTGGGTGAATTCCTTTCTTTTACTACCAGTGTAGAAAATCCCCTTTCCTACTCCTGCTGTAGAGGATGCAACATGTTTCTCCCCACACCCCAAATTAAGGAAATAGAGAGGGTATTGTCTCCCTTCTGTCTCCCCTCTCTCACAAATATGTCTGGCACTTCACAGGATAAGAAAAACATCCCTGCCAAAAATACTCCAACAATTTGCAATCCTCAAGAGCCCAGCTCTGCAGTACTTAGTCACAGTGAGTGACTTCAGTGGAACTCCTTGAGTAAGTGCTGCTCAGCACACGTGAGAAACACTTCAGAATGCAGGCCCACTATGGTGCGCACCCACAGTGCAATCCAGGGTCACAAAACTGAGCTATAAAACAGATACAGGGTGCCTTTAGACACAACAGCAATAGGTGCCTGGATGTGTGTTGACACCATCGTTTAGCTACGCATATGTCCCCGTGTTTACTGCATTGCAGTATTTCCACGATTATATCTACCGGTGCTTACTTAAACACTGGATGTCAGCACTGATGTACAGCCCGCTACAGCTTCCCCGGATGATATTATTATTTATTATTATTATAAACATTTATATAGCGCCAGCGATGTACCTGGCGCTTTACAAAAAACAAGATAGACACGGTCCCTGCCCAAGAGCTTACAATCTAAAGAGGGGGAGGGGAGACAGGGAAGGGGGAACAGAGGGAGAGACCAGGGATGCGACATTCATGAGGATGCGAGAGCTCAGGTACACGTTATTCGCTTGGTTACAGTTGGGGGGTTTTGTTGTTGTTTTGCCTCCTTCTGCAGTGTGGGTGTGGCCTACTTAATTTTTCATTTTATAAAAAAATTGTTCCCGGTTTCAGGCATCCTCCTTGCCACCAAACTTCCCCTGCTAGAGGGAATCCCCCATTCCTGCTGCCATGTGAGGCTCTGGGGGCAGAAGTAATAATCCCCCTTTACAAGGGCCGAGATATGGCAATTCTTTGTTCCCGATTGTGGAGATACAGAAATCCTCATCTGCAGGCTGGGGGCTGGGTGAATTCCTTTCTTTTACTACCAGTGTAGAAAATCCCCTTTCCTACTCCTGCTGTAGAGGATGCAACATGTTTCTCCCCACACCCCAAATTAAGGAAATAGAGAGGGTATTGTCTCCCTTCTGTCTCCCCTCTCTCACAAATATGTCTGGCACTTCACAGGATAAGAAAAACATCCCTGCCAAAAATACTCCAACAATTTGCAATCCTCAAGAGCCCAGCTCTGCAGTACTTAGTCACAGTGAGTGACTTCAGTGGAACTCCTTGAGTAAGTGCTGCTCAGCACACGTGAGAAACACTTCAGAATGCAGGCCCACTATGGTGCGCACCCACAGTGCAATCCAGGGTCACAAAACTGAGCTATAAAACAGATACAGGGTGCCTTTAGACACAACAGCAATAGGTGCCTGGATGTGTGTTGACACCATCGTTTAGCTACGCATATGTCCCCGTGTTTACTGCATTGCAGTATTTCCACGATTATATCTACCGGTGCTTACTTAAACACTGGATGTCAGCACTGATGTACAGCCCGCTACAGCTTCCCCGGATGATATTATTATTTATTATTATTATAAACATTTATATAGCGCCAGTCATGTGACCTGGTGCTGTACAGAACATAGAATTAGACATGGTCCCTGCCTGTGGCTTACAATCTAAAAGACAAAAAAA
>QEPC01006720.1:2599499-2613668 GCA_003113815.1 Sphenodon punctatus | reverse complement strand
GGCCGCCGCCCCCGAGCCGCCCCCCCGATCGGGGGAGGGGCCGGGTAGGCGACGAACATTGTGTCTGAGGGGCCTGGCCATCCCCGCTGGGACTGTGGATGTGGGCAGGCCCAGACTTGGGGGCAGGTCCCCTAGGCCCAGGCTTTGGGCGGCAGTTTCTGGGGGGCGGCAATCCCGGCACCGGCTCTGCCCAGCTCCGTTTTTGTTTTTCTCCCTGCACAGCCGAGGCTGCTGCTTGGGTCCCCATCCCTCACCTGCCTCTGCTGTCTGCCTGCTAGTAGTGCTGCAGCAGCAGCAGTGGGACACCTATTGGACTGGGAGTTAAAGCTGTTTGTTTACAAACAACTCCTCTCCACGTGAGTGATCAGAAGGTTGTTGCCTTGTAAAAAAGGTTCTTCAAGATAGCTCCCAACATTCTCACAACTGGGTTGTGAATGCTCACCCTATTCAAATAATAGACCACGTGATGGTCTCAAGCTCCTCTACTATAAAAAGCAATCTCCCCCTTCAGAATAACAGTTCCTTCCAACCCTTTCTAAGAATATAAGAAAAAAAATCCATGCAGGCTGGAAGGGTGGGTGTTATGAGAATGTTGGGAGCCATTTCAAAGAATCTTGTTTACAAGGCAGCAACCTTCTGTTCTTCGAGTGGCTCCTCACATGCCCTTTTTACATGACTCCACCAGGTTGGGGATCTATGGGCACACATGGGTGGGGTGTGCACACGGCTGCACATGCATCCCCATTCACCTCCTGCTCATCTGCACCCACAGAGTAACCTCCATTTCCCCCAGTTGCTCCATGCATGGGGACAAGCGGGGGGTGAGTGGGGATGTGTGTTAGGCAGGCATGTGCATGCCCCCCCAGTTACCACAGGCACACGCGCCATACCATTCACACGGAGCGCCCCACCCATGAACACGCAGCGTGTGGGTGGGGCTTGGCTTGGGAGCAGCAACCTGAGAAGGGCGTAGGGGCACAAAATTCCTAAGTATATGTGGAGGAGGCAGAGTAGTTCACAGCTTCTTGTGACTGGGGAGGGGAAGCAAGCACAGCTGAGGCGGCTGCTGAGTTGGGACGGAGGTATGGGCAGCATCAGAAACCTCACTCCTTTCCCTCTCAGTCAGAGGGCTGCCTCACCCCCCACCCCACCCCCGCTTAGGAGCAAGACAAAAAGCAGCTTCAGTTTTGCAGGAAGTTGCAAGACAAGCCAAAGCCACTCTTGGTGTTGAACTCTATGATCGTTCACCGGAAGTAACAGCAAACACACTAAGACACCACCTGACCACAATGCCAGACACGGAGAGAGAGTAAACACGTTATTTCCATCCACAATACTTCCTGGCATCAAATACAGGTTTAACAGGGGGCTATCGGGGTACCAAAAAACGTTTCATTGTTTACACCACACACACAACCATAACTACCCGATCCCCGTTGTGTCTAAAGGCGCCCTCTATCACTGTCCATGACAACCTGATAAAACCTGGGGTGGTGAATGAATTATTTGAGCCATCATAAAAATATCTTCTATGGGAACCCCTAGTTTTTGAGCCCCTTAAGGTTATATCAGAATTACCAACTAATTATATTGTATATTTTAAAGCCTTTAGCTAAGGCAACTGTGCTTGTTGCATTACTAAAACATGCTTTTCTATGTTTCTGCAGGTGAAATGCGACCATTATTGGCCCTTTGACCAGGATTCCTTGTATTACGGAGACCTAATAGTTCAGATGCTCTCTGAGTCGGTGCTCCCCGAATGGACAATAAGAGAGTTTAAGATCTGCAGCGTATGTTCACTTTATTTTATTTTTAAAAGCCTGCTCGGCTAAATTAGAATGGTTAAAGCAGACACAATTTGATTACTCTCTGATGACCCACTCTCTAGCGGCAGCTATAATAGAATGTGATGTTCAGCTCAAGGGCGGCGTGTGTATGTAAGCACATCTGCCTCTTGTAACTGATCCCATTCTCCTCTTTCCTGTAATCTGACAGGAAGAGCAGCTCGACTCAACCAGGCTCATTCGCCATTTCCATTACACAGTGTGGCCAGATCATGGCGTGCCCGAGACCACCCAATCCCTCATCCAGTTTGTGAGAACTGTAAGGGATTATATCAACAGAACACCACGGGCTGGACCAACCATTGTGCACTGCAGGTACAAAAGAAGGGGTTTTATCAGAAGTTTCATTATAGAGCTGACAAGTTCATTAAGATCTGCTTAAGTGTCCATGTAACAAAAATCAACAAATACACCAAGAGCAACCTCAGGGCTGTGCTAACTTACATTCCTCCATTCATAGTCATATGGAGAACCATAAAGAGCAATCTACAATAAAAAAATTAACTAAAGGTAGGAAATGCCTCAGGATGAATTTGAGGTAATTGTGTGGCTCCAAATCCAAGTTATATAATCCATAAAGCTTGGGGAGCTGATTATAAATCTAGGGTAGATATTCAGGGTCATATTCTGAACCTACTGCCCCAGATATACTGGTTTTAAACAGGTCTGCACTAAACTGGACCATAGGGGCAAATAGGAATAGGAGACTAACATGAGTCCATGTGATTCCCCTAGTTTGCACCCTGATTGCGAAAGAAAAAACTTGCTTGCGCTGTAAATTCTTCCCATCTGAATTCCTCCAAATGCCTTTGACTAATGTAGTTAATTCCAAAACAGTCAAGGATCTGCACATCACTGCAAATCTGTGCCTTGGCCGAGATAAATGCAAAGACATCTCAAGTTCTAACCTGGAGGCTTGGCATTTCTGCTCTGTTTTTAGTGCTGGTGTTGGTAGGACAGGCACGTTCATTGCACTAGACCGGATCCTTCAGCAACTGGACTCCAAGGACACTGTGGATATTTATGCAGCAGTGCATGATCTCAGGCTTCACAGGGTTCACATGGTTCAGACAGAGGTAAGATCTGGATCCTGTACATTCTGGAGTGGCTTTGTTATCAATAACTCCTCACATATTAGAGAGCCAGCTGAGGCTCTCAAAGCACATTGTAAACATTCATAAATAAGGTCTCATGGTACCACTGACACATAGGTGAAACCCATAAAAGGTATTATTATTATTATTAGCAAGCATTTATATAGCGCCAGCAAATAATTGAATAGACATGGTCCCTGCCCTAGGGCTTACAATCTGAGAGACTTGGGGGCGGGGGACGAAAGAAGGGGAACAGAGGGAGAGACGAGTGTAACATTCATGAAGATGCGAGGTCTCAGGTGCACGCACTTGGCTTGGTTGCATTGAGAATTATGGCTGGCTGGCTCGTGTGGTGAGGATCTGAGTACACAGATCTCAGGTAACAGATTGTACTGGATGGAGGGTATCAGCAGGAGTTAGGTGAGGGGAGCAAGGAGTCAGGGAGGGCAGAGCAGAAGAGGTGGGTCTTGACGAGAGATTTGAAGGTACGAGGGGGCAAGGCGGATGTGGGCAGGAAGGGAGTTCCAGGTGTGTGTGGGGCAGCTAGGGAGATGGGATGAAGGTGGTTAGAAGAACAGGGGAGGTGTGGGATGGCGAGAGGGGACAGAGGAGGAGCGGCGTTCACAGACTGGAGTATTTAGGGAAATCAGCGCAGAGAGGTAGGGGGAGCAAGGTTGTGAAGAGCTTTATAGGTGAAGACTAGGAGCTTGTCCAGGATTTGTTCAGGAAGGGGGAGCCAGTGAAGAGAGGAGAGGAGGGGCTGCACGTGGTCGAAGCGACGGGCGAGGTGGATGACCCTGGCAGCAGAGTTTTGGACGGAGATAAGGGGAGAAAGATGAGAGCGGGGGAGGCCAGTGAGAAGGAGGTTACAGTAATCAAGGCAAGAGATGGCCAGGATGCTTCAACACTGTCTATATGAATAGACAGATGGAGACAGAGTAATCCAGATGATATATGGTAAGAACATGGAAGCTTTGGGGCCACAGAGGGCCCTGCCTCCAGTGTAAGGAACCTGTGTGATCTGAAAGTTTTCACATTCTTACCAACACAAGTTGGTCCAATAAAAGATATCATGAACTACTTGGTCTCCATCTCTTACATTTGGGACCAACATGGCAACCACCCTCTCTTACATGAGCATAGGCACACCGGCATGTTGATTCATGGTTAGCACATTCCTTTTCTGTGAATTATGCTACTTCTGCAAAGCAAACTACACTTGGAAGTGAGGAGTTACTGCACAGCAGGGGCATTCCCACAAGTGCTTCACAGTACAGGGGACAATGAAACAATTAACATGCAATATGCAAACTGCTCCTTTACTACTTCTAGTATGGACATGTTCTTAGATAGTAAATTTATAGACTTAGAATTACCTCACATGGATATCTAGAGGTTATTTCAATCACCACTAAACTAGTGAGATTGTGTGGTTGCTGTGCTGGTCCCAAGTGAAAGAGATGAAGACAAGGTGGTTTGAATGATCTCATTTATTGGACCAACTGCTGTTGGTGGAAATGTGCATGTTTTCAGACCAGAGAGGGCGCTTCCTCAGGCATGTACATGGAATTGGCCCTGTGTGGCCTGAAAGCTTGCTCATTTTCACCAACAGCAGTTGGTCCAAAAAAAAATATCTTTCAAACCACTACATTAGTGTCACCCTAAGGGATGTAACAAGGTGTTTAGAAGCATATTGCACTGGAATTACTGGATTAGTCAAAGATGAGAAACACATTTTGTGTGTGCAGCTGTACAAAAAATCTGAAGAGACAGACAGACAAAGGAAAAGGAAGGAACAGCAGATGTAGACGACTTTTCATATGCTTATTATTTTAAAACCATAGAGTTTGACCTTGAACCTGCTTGGTGTCCTTTTTATTTACTGAGAAGATTTGTCCATCTTTCATACTGATATTGGGATGTTTGAAAGATCAATCTTTTCTTAATGGATTATGCAGAAAATGATGCATATATTCTGTTAGCAGACAGCAATGTGCATCTTTTTATGTTTCAAAAAGTGCAGAGAAATCACTTTTGGAGACTGATGGTTAAACAGTTAGGACTTGATTTAATAAGGGGAAGTTGGAGGGGCAGATTGTACATTTTTGTGCACCAAAGAGTTATTACAGCAGGTTTGATTGGCCTACACCCTGGTTTCATCTACTAATTCCTGTGATGCTCTCTTTGTTATGGATAGCTAAACTTGCCAATGATTAAAGTCACAACAGACTGGCAGAGAAAACCAATCTAGAGCACAAAGGGCTCCTCAAATTTGAATACTATCAATCACATAAGGACTGTAATCAGTAGAAAGTCAGTGTCCCCCAGGCTGAGTTGGGAGAGTATCAGCCTGTAATGAAACTCAAGTCAGATTCCAGATCCAAATAATCTTAGACCACACTTCAGCAGTGAAGTTCACAATCTATGATTTAGAAACAATGAACCACTAACTCCACACCTATAAAGTACCACACCCATGTAATTATAGCTAAAGTTCTGGCCAAGCTCTTATGGCAATCTCAAAGGTGCATAGGACAAATAGTGAAAGTCTGGGTGAAAACAGATGTGCCACCCCACACTGGGGCAAACCACTGCTGCTGCCACTCCTCCAGCACCCCCAGATCAGCTGTTCAGTGGGGCCAGGGCTCACCCCTCCAGGCCCCCTGATCAGCTGTTTGGTGGGGCCAGGGTGCACGTGAGGGCCTGATCCACTGACCCTGCTTCACAATGGGACTAGGTGGGGCCTAACGTGCGGGCCCATGTTGGCCTGGATTGGCCCAGGTGGGCAGGCATTGGCCCGGGATGCATCTCTGAGGTTTGCCAGAGGACACATTTTGTAGCAGCTGTCTGCCCACCTGCCCTGGGGTGTACGTGGGCCAACAACTGTCATGTCTGTTTTCACTCACTGTTGGTCAACTGAATTGAGCATAGATTAATGTGCTGTTTTTTCCCAATGGCTATTTTAATTGGCCCATCCTCCCACTTACCAGAAACACAACCCATATTTGACCAATGTGTTAGAATTACTTTCCTCTTCTCCTTTGGTGCTTCCAAGTGTTTGAAGATATCTCAGAATGCAAGAGTGGAGGTGATTAGAAAAAGTAGTATGTTCAGACAAAGTGCATAGTGCGAAGGAACACCCATTCTTGTGGCTACAGTACCATGACTCACAACTAACTTTCAAAATCTGCATACGTGTTTATGTAACAAGTCGTTCTTTCTCTCTTTTCAATTTGGCATAGCCTGATGTTGGGTGAGACAATAAAAGTGACCACTGGAAAGGAAGCTCTGTCCCATTTCACTTGAGGGAGAAGCCCTTTGTGGTCTCTGCTAAAAGATCTTGTAGATACCATACTACATTTATTACAAAATGCTGATGTCCATGTCATCATTGACTGTTTAGCATAATAAAGTGAAAATCAGTAGTTTCCGAATGGTTTGGATCAAGGGACCACTTTTAGCCCATCAGAATTACTTGTGGAGCATCATGCACTTGTGGAGCTGTGCTCATAGCTGGCTAGCTATTTTTGTTCCGTACTGGCACTGCATCTACCTGGGAAGTGGCCTTAATGCACATGTGCAAGCTGTGGCTTGTCAGACACATTATAGTGACTTCTAATTGCCCAAGCCCATCCCCCTTTTCCTTCAACCTCTGCCAATGATATAGTTCTGGGCTGTCACTGGTAGGAACCAAACATCCACTTTGCTGTAGCTAATTCCATAAACCAACTGTGAATCTGTGACCTCAGTCTACGGACCATAATTCAGGCACCACTAGCTGATTAGTCTTTTGGGCTGAACACAAAAAATAAAAATTGGTGAATAGCAGATAATAGTAGAAATCCTGGCCACAATGAAGTCCTTTTGGAGTTTTGATGCTGATTTCAGCCAATATCCCTTTAGGCCTTGTCCATGCTCACAAGCAATACCTTTGGAACTGAAAGAAGATAACTCTCTTCACTTGGTTTACATGCCCAGGAGCTAACAGGCTGTAAAATCAATGAGGACACACTTGCTGTGATGTAATACACCTTGGTTAAACCAGTTAAGAAAATAGTTAAGTCCTAACTACGTTGGCCAGGGAAAAAGCTTCACCTTTTGATGGCGAGAGCCATCCATGCTGCTTGTCCTTTATCTTATATAGGGAGCATATTGCAGTGATTTTCTGACCAGTATGGAAGGGCCTGTAGCCATTTTTAGTACCCTCCATTGTTGCAGCCAGTTAAAGGGTAACGGCACTCAAGTAGCACAGAATTCATTATTGTGAGAGGCTTGCTATTTTACATGGCTTACAGTAAGGAGAAAAACACCACAGTAAATTTGAAAGGGAGTATAAAAATCTCTTTCATAAAAAATCCCCTTCCCATTCGCATCATGACATTTTACCTCCCTTGATACAAGGGAGGGAATGGATTACTTCATTTTGACCTGTCTGAGCACTTCTCTGAAGCAATGGAAGCTGACCATTATTGACAGAGACAGGATACTAGACTAAGTGGATCACTGGTCTGACCCAATACAGAAGTGCTTATGTTGAAATGTGCATCTGGACAATTGGTTTGGAGGAAGGGTTGGGGTGTTGGTGGTCTAGTTGAATGGGAATTGGAGGGGTGGGGGCGTGTGAGAGGCAAGGTGTGACAGTGGTCAGGATGGGATGGTGTACAGAGAGTATTTATATTATGGGATCTTGTTTCTACTTGGTTAATTTGATGTTGGGTTTTTGTCATTATGAGCTGTCCTGAGCCATTTTGGATACGGTGGCATATAAATCAAAATTAATAATAATCTTAGTGCTTCCTGAAAACAAATTGTTTGCAACCAAATGACCACCTGGTGAACTGGTAAGAGTGTGTGGAAATGGTTTCTCCTTTGCTACGCTCACTCTCGTGTAGAACAGAATTCCTCTATTCCTGACGCTTCCCGTTCCCTCTTTCCTAGAGTCAGTACATATATTTACATCAATGCGTGAGAGATGTGTTAAGAGCAAGAAAGCTACGCAGCGAACAAGAAAATCCCCTGTTTCCAATATATGAAAATGTGAATCCAGAGTATCCCAGAGGTAGGGTCAACGTTAATGGATTTCATCGCATCTCTAATGCAATTCTGTAGCTATTATTTAATAAAAAGGAGCTCTGCTGTCTTGGTTATTGAACCTTCCTTTCCGACTCACTCTTCTCACCTCTCCTGCTTTGAATCTATCCAACATACCTGAACTAGCATTACTTTCCACTCTATTCTAGATCATACTGTTTCCCATTGTCTTCCTGACCCATCAAATCTTGGCTTCTTATACTATAGCCCTGCATGGGTGGGCCAGCTTGAAACACAATGGACAGGTTCATACCGACTCATGACTAGAATTAATGAAATCGGCCTGGAATTGTGTCATAAAAGGAGCTGGGTCTGGCCAGGCCCGGCTTCAAACTGTAGCCAAGAATAGGTAACAGGTTTGGTTTGTGGCTTGTGCAAGACCATATGATACTCAGATCTGGTTTGTAGTAATCTTACAAAATATATTACAAGTTTAAGTTGGGCTGTGATTTTTTCCAACTTGTAAAATCAGGCCTATACAGAACTCTCCCTCACCTGATTTCTAATCTTCTTTGATCTTGCCCCATTCACTCACGTCTCCTCCTCTTACAATCCCACCTAATTAATGCTTGCTTGCATCCTCCTTCTTCTTACAGTTTCTTTGTCTTCTCCTCTCTCTCACATTGTCATGCCCATTTCCAGTTGTAAACAATATGCAAGAGGGCAATAATCATATACTAGTCAACACAAGAAATAGTGACAATGTGAAACAAGTGGTTTTCAATAGTAATAAATGACGCTAACTTTTCATCTTTTGGGACATGGTTGCCTCTCCCAAATTTATTTTTATTTATTTATTTTTAAAACTTTCTATCCCGCCCATCCTGCCACAGGGACCTCTGGACAGATTACAGTTAAAACAAAATAAAACAACATTATCAAAGCTAAAAGAACACATAAAAGGGAAGATAAAAATATCCCTCATCACCCACCCACCCTCCCCACCAAAGGCCAGGTGGAACAGCCAAGTTTTACAACTGCGTCGAAATGGGAAGGCATTTGGTGGCGAGTGTCCGCTTCCTATACTTCCACCACCATCTGGCAGACTTGGGCCTTTCTTTTGAATAGTGCGTAAGAGTATAATAGGATCTGTCCAGTTCAGGACTAAGTGTGTTGAGAGTACTGTGGATCAGTCTTTTTTCACTGACTCCCCACATCTCCACTACATCAGATTGGGTCGGATATGCCATCATTTTTCTAAGCACAACACTCACCCGCTAAGTCTGAAAGATGAAACTAAAGCAGATGTTTTTTTCCTAATCGCAGTTTTCCTTGTTTGCAGATGCTGTTTATTCAAGGCACTAAGAATGTAACCAATCCCTGCTTATGTGATCGGATCTGTTAGCTGTGGTTTTTGTTGTTTTTAAATATTTCATGCACTATAAGTGCCAGGCATGTTTTGTTGATTCTGTCTATAATTTATTGGTCTGGTGATTTTTTTTTAAAAGAAAGAGATATAATTTAAATGTAATAGATATTATTGTATATAATTGTATTTTGGTGTTCTGTAAATATGTATTTTTTCTATAATGTTTATATTAATATTAAGCTTCAGATAATACTATTTTTCCATGCTAAAGTTTGTATGCACTCTTCTACAGAAACTATTTTAAACTGTATGGCTAAAAGGGCAGCTATGTTTGGGGAAGACAACCTATTGGCACTTAATATAGTGTGTGTTTTGAGTATTAGTTGGATGTTTTAGCTAGCCTGGTGTTTGTGAAATAATTTTTTTAAAGCTGTACAGCAGGTAATGGACAGTAGTCCTTCAGAAGGCTAATATAATTGTTTTCACTGAAGGGACTGGAAGTTAAATTGGTGAACACCACATCAGGTTCTGAATATGCCACATTTGCAGTCTTATTGGAGCACATACGATAGACAATCACATACACACAAACATTATTATTATTAGCAAGCGTTTATATAGCGCCAGCAATGTACCTGGCGCTTTACAAAATAATTGAATAGACACGGTCCCTGTCCTAGGGCTTACAATCTGAGAGATTGGGGGGGTGGGAGACGAAGGAAGGGGAACAGCAAGGAAGTATCCAGCAACTTAATCATTTTTACAATCCACAAAGTAATTTTTAACATAATCCTCTTTCTCTAGAGGCCATCAGTACAAACTTAGCTATTTTATGGATAACTTTCATATCAGATCCCTGCAGAACATATACTAACTTGAAATTCACTGGCCAGTTTAATGTATGGTGTACAACCTCTTGCAAATAAATTTTCCGCATGTTGTTATAAATAGGGCAGTCAATCATTTCAAAGAATTGCTTTAGAAGAAGGGACGAAAGTCTTGCTAATTTTTCTGACCTGTCAATATTACTTTTTATGGCAATACAAACCATAAAGCAGAGGTTTCCAAACTGTAGGTCAGGCTCTCACGTAGAGTCATACCATCTGTAAGTGGGGACAGGAGCCCACTAGAGATCTGATATACTTTGAGTGTTTTTGTTGTCCAGGTTGCAAGATTACTGTTAAGTCTCAAAATGCAAGTAAAAAGCTTGGAAACCCCTGCTGGAAGAGCTTAACTGTGGCCTCAAGAGAACCCAGGTGGATAGAAAAAGTGACTTGGAAGGCCAGCCTCCTATCAAACAAAATACGGGCATCCCTGACCCAGTGTCTCATGTCACCAGTTGGCTTCAGGGAGATGGATGGAAGAGTGTCACTATCTCCCGGTGGAATGATTTCTCCCTGCTGCAGAATAGCCATAAAAGGGAATAGCAAAGGAGGAAAGCTCCAGCAATACCCTGGCAGTATTTTCCACTACAAGTCTCAGATCATTCGTGTATCCTAGAGGTACAGGGCCACCCCTCTAGGCCTTATTCCTCTGCACTCAGCTCTGGAAGCCCCCATCCGCACTGCATAACCCAGCCTAACATTCGACTCGTAGATGCCCAAGAAGCCCTACGTTCCCTCAGGCACAAGAGTAGTAAAGAATTAGGGGACCCCAGTGGCAATGTTTGTTTCTTTGTTTTACCCCTGGACCTCCAGCTCCAGTCCTCACTCTCCTCAGAGGCCTTTAAGCCTTTCCAAACCCCCTTCACATGAGCTGGTAGGAATAACAAATGTACAGAGGCCACTGCCATAAAAGGAAAGGAAGAGTCCATGCATATCAAATGGAAACGGGTATTGTCCTCTTCAGGTCTTTGCCCCTCTCCCTGGCTGAGCTCTGGTCTGGCAAGACAATGGAAACGATCATGGCAGCCTAAAGCATTTTAAATAAGTCCCAAACTAATTCACTGGCTCAGAGGCAGAGACAAAGGCATGAACGGGAAGCTGAGCCATAAATCTTTGCACCTTTCTTCCGGTTGTTGATGGCTTCAGAATTAATCCTCATCAACAACCAGCAAAAAGCAGCATGAACAGACTATAAAGTATAAGGTTAGTTACCAACTGTAAGATTATAATGTGGAAGAACTACTCTGTGAAAGAATGTCAAATAGAATATATAAATTATCCACACTATATATTACAGTGTCATCTTTCTGCTGAGAAAATGAAACCAATTCAATAGTATATTATCAGAGGGCAAGCATCTAATGATTTTCTAAAGAGTGGGGATATATGCGTGCCTCATTCTTCTCAGAAGAATATAGCTCAGACTCATTCCCTGATTTCTAACACTATTTCTCCCCTACACCCTCACAGCACACAAATCGTCAGCCGCAAAATAATGATGCCCCTAGCAAACAACTAACTACATCATTTCATTATGCCAAAGGTGTGGGCAGTTCATGAATCTTTTCCTTCCCCATTGTTTTATAAAATGATGGTGTCCTACGTGTAGTATGGTTCTGTTCAAGCTTTACACCTCTGCCTTAGCTAACATGCATGCACAAATGTAAGTATATATGTATACACACATACACACACGAGTTCTGTTTTTGTCTAACAGGTTTAGGTGCTTGTACAAGTCCAGTAGATTTATACAGAGATCAGTCAAGAAAGAATCCTAGCAGCAGTCTTTTGTTGAAGACACTTAGTATGTGAAGCCCATAAGTCAAAAGTCTAGTGCAAAAAGTAGTAGTCTTGGCAGGTATTCAGTCCACATAAGTCACTAATGGAAATGATAGAAATAGACACACTGTGGAGAATGTCTTAATGGTGCAATTTTATAAACTTTCTTTGCTGCAGTTAAATTATTTAAGGGCAAGTGACAAATTCCTATTGACTAATGCAAAAATAAATAAATGTATATGTGAGGAACTTCACTTTGGCACCAGACCCATTATGATAATAATAATAATAATAATTTTTTAAAAAAAGTTTCCTGTGTGTTCATCTTGTATCTGTAATGGAGTAGATGTGATGTCTTGGACAGCATGGTGTTAAATAAGATATTTTTCCTAAACTGGGAGGAAATATTCTGGAAATTAATATCTAGGAGAAGAGATGTTTATGCTGCCCAAATGCCAACTAATCCAGTAATTTCCCAGATCTTCAGTGGGCGCAGACTACAGTCACTCTTGTCTTTAATACAAGGATGTGGCCTAAAGCTATATGCACTAATCATTACCTGTCTAGAGCTAAATTGTGTGCAATTTTCTTCAGTGGGTCTAGGACACTCCGTTCAGTCACAGTGAATGGGCTGAAACAGGAGAAAATAGATATATATTATTGACAGTCCCTGCTGTCTGGATTCCTCAGGGTACTGCATTATGGGACCTGTAGATCCTGGAGAGCGCCCTTCTGAAATAAAAGTGAGGTTACGACATTGTACAACTTCGTGGAATTCCCTTGATCCCAGTGTCCTTTTAAGCTTATCAGACTTTCTGGGAAAGAGGGGATCAAATTCCTGCTCAGTATGGATTTGTTAGATCAATGAAATAAGAAAGATTAGGGTCCTCCTTGAAAACAAACTTTGGCAAAAAACACTTATGTTTGTAAACTAGGGTTTAATGTACGGTAGAGGAAATACTGGTTGATTGATTTGCAGACTTTTCCATGGGTTATTTGAAAGCTTTAAAAAACACCATAATTAAAGCAAAGTCTCTGAACATATAGTGTGTTATAATTAAACACCACACCAAAAAATTATTTTGAAATCTGGCTTGCCATAATTTCTGTCCCTATTCCTGTGGGAAAGTGTTTTAAAAGGTCAGGACAACACATTACAGTTTCCTATGCTGTATCATTTGCGCTCCTTGTGTGAAGGGAGAACCACACAACTGTTGTCTAATTTATGTATTTGTTAAGTATATTTTTATATTTTTAACTACAGCAAACAAATTAAAATATATTTGGAAGTATTTTACACATTTTTATAATTTGATTATGAATAAAACAGTTGCTCACTTAAAATGATGTCCTCGTCTTCCATCTGACTGCTTTTGCATTATTGATTTTGTTGTCCTGCTGTTCAGGGAAAAGGTCATAAGTGAGTTTGATTTGAAATGAGACAGCCTTCAGAGAACATTACATTCATCAAACACTCTTGTCTTAACATTTTCCTGCCCTGTTATACGATAGAGAACTAAGTGCATCCAGAGTTCCATACTGATTGTCTTTAGCTTCTTCCTCCCCCATACTTTCCCACTGTTCTTTAGTAAACCAAACACATTATTTATTACACAACATGCAGCTTTAGCTGCAGTGTTATCTGGGAGCTTGCCCTCCTGGCCTTTCAGAGTTTTTGAATCACCAATGATCTACTTGTCGCTAAATCTAGGCGCCTTTACTCCATTCTTGTCCTCCTTGATCTCTGCTGCCTTTGACACTGTCAACCACTCACTCCTACTGGACTCTCTTCGCTCTCTAGGCTTCTGCGGCTTTGTCCTTGACTGGTTCTCCTCCTACCTCTCTGACCGCTCCTTTAATGTATCTCTTCCCAATCCAACTCCTCCTCCTTCCCCCTCTTGGTTGGGGTTCCCCAAGGCTCTGTCCTGGACCCTCTCCTCTTCTCTATCTATACCCTGTCCCTTGGCAAACTCATTGCCTCCGACGGCGTCTAATATCACCTCTATGCTGACAACACTCAACTCTATCTCTCCACCCCCTCTCTCTTCAAGCTCGCCTCATCAACTGTCTCTCTGATATCTCCGCTTGGATGTCCCAACATCAGCTCAAGCTCAATATGGCTAAGACTGAGCTCCTTATCTTTCCTCCCTACCCTTCCTCTCCCTCTT
>QEPC01006720.1:2552458-2575992 GCA_003113815.1 Sphenodon punctatus | reverse complement strand
GCATAGTGTGCGTGCACAGGAAGGGGGCGGGGGAAAGTCCCCCACCTCCTGACTCCACTGTGGTCAAGAGAGGGAGAAGCAGGGCTGAAGAGGCTGCCACAGTGGGGTCAAGAGGCAGGAGACTTTTCCCAGGCCTAAAGATAAAACAGATAGTGGAAAATGTTATTCAAAGTCGTTGTCCTCTTGATCAGAACAGGAGAAAGTCAGCATCAGAGTGGAGCCCCGATATGGTTCAGTTCAGCATCGGTCTGGTTCAGTTCCGGATGCAGATTGGTTGGTCTGCATCTGGTCCAGTCCCTGGTGGGAGTTTGGTTCGGGATTTAGTCTGTTGGTTCGGTCTGGGTTCAGTCCAGTCTGTGGTGTGTCTGGTTCAGACTGGTCTAGTTGGTCTGTCGGGAGGAGGCAGGACATAATAAAATGAATGACAAAGAATGTGGATTGTAAAAAATAGAGACAACAGGAATGCCAATTACAAGTAATAGGAATTTGGGATTGCCAATAGTGCATAACGGGCAATAATCGAATAAAATGGCAGATGATTTAATCTCCCCCAGGGGAGATGGCAGGTTAAAATAACTACTGAATGTGATGAAGAAAATATTAACAGAGATGAAAGAATGAGTTATTATAAAAAGAAGGGTGGAAAAAAATGAAGCACTGTCAGTGGGAGGGGGGATAGGACGGGGAATAGACACACCCACCTTCCGCAGTCCACCAAGCTCACGCTATGCGGAGGGATCCCTGAAGGAGGGTGCCTGTCAGGACAGTGTGGCGGCCCTTGCGGTCTCACAGAAACCAGGCCTCTATCATCATTGGGCCCAGAGTTTCCGGGTGAGCGTGGGGCCTCACAACTCTCACTCTCACAACAATGGGTGAGGGGTAAGTACGTGGGGGTGCATGGGGGGTGTTCAGAAGGCCAGGGAGTCGGGACCCAGGCCCACGGGGGGGAAGGACTGAGGGTCTTTCACTGTCCAGGGGGGCAGGAAGGAATCCCCAGGAAGGGAGAGGGAACTCACACTCCTCACACCCAACCTTCCGTTCACAGCCACTCTAGGGAAGGGGACACAGGACATACAATCACCACCACGCTCACTCACGCACGCAAACAATTCCAGAACGGGGTCACAACAAGGGACACAACAGGGCTTAGGACTTAAAGGGGTAGGGAAACACAGGAGTACACAGTCTTAGGCAAGAGTCACAAACAGTTCACTTAGCTTTCTGGCCAGCCTCTCAGCGCTCTGATTACCGGCGCTGTGTGCCCCACAGTGCTGGTGTTTTGAAGCCCAGGCCCTGCCCCCTGCTGTGCCTGGAGCCTTGCAGACCACCACACGGGCTCCAATGATGGCCTCACCGGGCATCTGGACACTGGCCGGGTTGCGCTGTGCTCGGCAGCCTGGCCGGATTCCCTGGCAACCAGGCGTGGCGGCATGGCGGTCTGGGGTGCCGTTTCTCCTTCCTGTGCCGGAAGCATTGTGGCGCGAGGGGGGTGACTCTCCGAGTAGTCCTGGGGTTCCAGAGGCCCCTCCCCCCCTATGCCAGCTGCACCCACAGGAGTTCACAAGCACATGGTGACGAATGGTCCATTTAGCCCAGTATCCAGTCTCTGACAGTGTCTACTACTGAGGTAGGCAAATGGCAGTTCAGGAGCGTGTCTGGGGGCATGACTATGCAGCTCCCTTGGAAGCAGAAGACAAGCTTCCATTTTGGACACCAGAATCTAATGGGGCCATACGAGCAGGGGGAGAAGAACCTCTGCTTCTATTGCTGCTGTCTGAATCCACCAAACCACCTGGGTAGCAGAGCTACGATGTGAGGAGATGGGGAAGAAGTGCTGTCCTATCCCCAGGACTGCGGGAAGCTGCAACTGATGCAATGTGTCTTGTGGTTCTTGGGGATATGAAAATGTTGGTATGCAGCTACTGGGTGCAGGAACTTGACCAACTCCATGTCTAGTAGCAGACACTTGAAGGGAAAATGTACAAGCAGCTACAGGGCAAGTATTGAGTGACCCATCCCCTGACAGCACTCCCTGCTTCTGTCAACCCAAAAGTTCAGGAACACCCTGGATATTAGATTCCCCTGACTAGAGCTCCATTCAAAAAGCTAAGCTTGACTTTTCTCCTATTGCCAAGCTAGACAAGCAAAATGCTTTCAAACTTTGGAAAGTTTGATAACTGATCGTTATGATGTGTTTGGAACTTTTTTAATACACTGAGTAAAAAAATCCTCATGGGAATTTTTTTTTTTTTTTTTTTTTAAAGAAAGGCATATTTTCATATCTAATCTCAAAATAAACATGAAAACCTTTGAGAAATGAAACAAACATTACAGCACCTGGTTTGCAGCGTGAAGCCAACAGGTCTCTGCATGGGCACAGGAATCTGTCTACCCTGTTAAAGAATCGGGGACTGCTGATGACCCAAGCTGCTCAGCCTGAAAGGCAAGATTAATTTATAGACATCATTTTCAGCTTGTGATAAAATAGTTTGTACACTTCCTATCCAGAAGGATGTAGCATTCTATCTTGTCAACTCAAGCATCAAATAAATAAATAAATAAATAAATTATAAAGCAGGTCCTGAAAAGTGTGAAGACATTGGCTTAAAAATCAAAAGTTTTTTGTGTTTGGGTTTCTTTATTCAGCTTTGGATATTTCATTTGCTACATTTTCAAGCTTTTATTTTTTCCACCTGTAAAGGTTACAAACTTAGAAAAGAAAGTGTAGATTCACAACACCAGGAGCTGGGGTTTGAAGAGGAATGTAAAATACCAGAGGGCTCAGAGTAAGGTCACAAGAGCTAGAACCATTGAGTCTACAAAACTGCATAACTACTTTTCAGAAACATTCTATCATCAGTTAGGAACTGGTATGTTCAGAATCACCTTTACAAAAAAGATCACCAGGATAACAAGTGATACACCAACCTCCCCCCCATCCCCAATAATCAGTTGGTCACAGTTAACTGTGTTAATTACATACACAAGCATCCTGGCCTCCCAAAAAGTGGGAGTTCAGTTTCTGACACTGGCAGTTACACTAAATCAAAATTCAAAACTATGGGTACAGTGAGATGCCAGGTTCTCAAGTGGTAACAACTGCCATTATTAGGAGGTCACCACAATATACTTGTGTCTGTGTGTCACACACACACACACACACACTTCTATCACCTGGATATCCCCATGGAAATCACCTCTGAAAATATCAGAACTTTACCACAGGTTTACCACATCATTTACCGCATCATCATGAACCAGGCATTCTTCTGAACATGCTTGACCAGCTTTCCACGATCAGAGTAATTAGATGATAATTTGCCATAGTTTTACCACTTGAGTTTGTGATGTCTGAAACCCCCCTCGTTTGTAGCAGTGTGCCATAACCACTAGCTACCACCAAATAAGGCTTTCCAAGTAGCTTCTACACACAGAACATTTATGTTGCATCACTGCTACCCTTACCTCCAATGTGTTGCTTTTATTTTCCAATATTTATTTCCTGCCTGTATTGCTAACCCTTAGTGTGTCTTTATTTTGTCTGTCCATCACACTGGTGCTCATAACACCTTCCAATTTAGTATCAATCTGAATTTCAGTTAATTTGCTCTTGAGCTCATCTTTCATTTCACAACTGAAGTGGCTGAGATACCTAAATCATACACTTTGCTCAGCTGACAATCCTGTCATTTCTTATTGCTTTTTGTTGACAGTCTTTCAAGGCAGTCAGTTTTCAATCTCCCACTGCTCCTGCCCAGCCCACTTTGAATTCATTTTCAAATAATACTTGGCAGCGCTATAGAAAATGCATAGTCGACTCTTGCTGTATTAGTTCACCAACATCCTTTTTATCTTTCCAGGTTGGATGGGCATTACTTTTGGTCAATAAACCAATGCAATTTACTGCTCATGATCTTGTTATGCTGCAGATATTTACAGAATAATGTTATATGCACCAATCTTTTACTAAGGAAAAAATTAAATTTTCTAGACCTTTCTTTCTTTGTTAAAAAAAAAAAAAAAAGTCAATGGAGCCAATCTCAAGCCCTGCGGCCTGGCACGCGGAGCACTAGTGGTGTGCACACAGGTACACAGGTGCAAGCTGCGCACACCCCCAGCATGGGGTCTAAAGTGTGCGCACAATCTGCGTGGTGGCAGCGCGCGTGCATGGGACTTGGGATCAGCCCCATTCTTAGCTTGCATGAACCAAAATGGAAAAAAAGCAATCAGTTGAATTGTAGAGATTTTCATTCTTAACATTAAGCTGATGAATTCACGTTGCCTTCTGGATATGACAAATGTTACACATTTAAATAGATCTCATTAGTACCTTATTTTCTTTGTTTCTGCTTTTTGATACCTGGCTGATTTTGCATAGCTTTTGAAAACCATTTCTTGGTTATTCAATAAATTAATTCGTAAATTCCCTTAACAATCCAGAATGCATACCATCTAGGGTGCAGTTCAAAGTGTCTTCATTTACTTCCTATACACGAGCTCTGTTAAAAATCTCTTCCTTACTTTCTGATAGTCCAGGCCCTTCTTCTTTAAAAAGAATGATTTAAAGGTAATGTAATAACTCAGTTCCTGTAACACAGCTGAGAATTTCATTCATTCCTACTCTCTTGCTAGCATTTATCTTCTCCCAGCTCTCAAAGCTCACTGTACTCAATTTAACCATTTTGGCTACCAAGGAGTACTTTTTTGACTGCCCAAATACCTAATGGTACAATCAATCATCCATCTTCCTCTCTCCCCTCCATTTCTATCATGGGTTATTTTTAACCCTCCAGCCACTTCCTGATGCAACCTTCCATAATCTCCAGAACTCCAGTTTTCAAAACAAAATTAATTGATGTACCAATCTGTAACAGGTGCTGCATTTGCGGTTGTAAAGTCTTGGCCTATAACTATAGCATCTCAGCACATATAGTTTAATGGATTTAAGGCCTATCCTCCTGAGCATAAATCAGATCAGTAGGATCAACTCTTGCAAAGACTTATGCATAGGATACTTTCAGACATATTTTCCAGTGGTCAAGCCAGCAGAAACCTAGTGGAAAGCACTACAGAATGCCTCTACCACAAGATAAATATGTGGTAAATCCTTGGGAATCCCTGAAAAAGATCCCTCAATACATTTCAGTGTGGTAGGGGTGTTCAGACACCACAAAGTTACTCCTTGATGAGGTGCTTTCTGCGGATTTTAGTTACCACATCAACATTGGAACATCTGAAAGTATCTCAAGTAATGCTCCTGGTTTCAACCGATATATCCTGAAACAAAATGTGAATACATTTCCCTTTTTATTACTATAAGTAGGAGTAATTATCAGATATTTGGAATTACACAATGCCAATGCAAATGGGGTTGATTACTAAGAGGAAATTCAAAAAGTTCAGTGACTGTAAAACCATCATCTTCCTCACCCCAACTTAACTACCAGGTTTGGTCTCTGCTTCCACTGTTTACACTGAGAATCTCTCTGAGATCATCTCCTTCCATCAGCTCTTTGGTTCCATTTTCACAGGGCTTAACAATCTTCTGTTGTTCTCTCAATTCACTCTTTGGTTTGCAATGTAAAGCGTGTTGGCCCCATAGCAGGTGGCCAAGCATCTTTGTTAACTACAAAATCTCAAGACTGTGCCAGTATCTTGACTGATATGGATAAATACATTACAAAACAAGGTCTGTTATTATAGCAGTGTGTCAAAGCAGGGTCTGCAACCCTCCAAACCGTCTGCAGTCTTTGTGATACTATTATTTATTATTATTTATTTAACAAATTTTTATCCTGCTCTCCACACCTCAGTGGCTCAGAGCGGCTAACAAAACGATATCCCTATCCCTCATCCCTTCCCATTCCACCCTCCCCCTCGCCAAATGCTTGACGGAACAGCAATGTTTTACAGTTCTTCTGGAAGGCCAGAAGGTTCGGGGCCAATCGCGCCCCCACCGGGAGGGAGTTCCACAGGGGCGGCGCAGTGACTGAGAACGCCCTGCTCTGTGTGGCCCCCCGAGACACCCGGGGGACCTCCAACAGCGCGCCCCCCAGCCGACCGCAGGGTCGATCCAGAACTCAGGGAGTGAGGCAGTCCCACAGATAAACAGGGCCCAATCAGTGTAGGGCTTTATAGGTTAAGACCAACACTTTGAATCGGGCCCAGAAGACTATTGGCAGCCAATGCAGAGACCAGAGCACCGGTGTAATATGCTCCGGGCGGCCCAGTCCCACCAGGAGCTGGGCTGCTGCATTCTGCACCAGCTGCAGCTTCCAAGCCATCACCAAAAGTAGCCCCACGTAGAGCACGTTGCAGTAGTCTAATCGAGAGGTAATTAAAAGCATGAATGATCGTGGCCAGATCCGGAACTGAAACCAGCGGCTAAAGCCACCGCACCAGATGTAACTGGCGGAAGGCACTCCTCACCACAGCTTCCACCTGGACATCCAGACAAGCTGCGCATCGAGGAGCACCCCCCAAGTTCCACACCTAGGACGTCAGTGGAGGGCAAACTCCATCAATCGATGGAACCGTCACCTCCATTGACCTACCCACTAGCATCACCTCCGTCTTGTCAGGATTCAGTTGCCGTCGGTTAGCCCTCATCCAAATCCCCCACAGCCATCAGACAGTGGCCATATTAAAGCGGCCATACTAAAGGCCATATTAAGGCCACATCAAGGGTTGGAAGTTTGCCCACAAATGTGCATAAGTATTTTAAAGGCTCAACCTATAATATTTGCTTGTATGAGAAAACATCTAGAAATTGCTTCTTGTTTGAGGAGTAAGAACATGCAACATGGCCCTGTCCCTAAACTGCAGGATTGGGAAATCTTGCAGTGCTCTTTGTTCTCTGCACACCCACATTTAAGGCATTCCCCTGGGTTCCTATAAGAAGATGAGGATATTTTCTTCCCCTTGAGCTATTCTACAAATCAAGGAACCATACAGAATGCTGACCATTAAAACGGCTTTGCTGGGAAACCCCAGAGCTGCAGCAGTTTCTGGAAACTGGCGCACAGTAATACATACTGGGTGCAAATTAAAAAATGTGAATAAACCAAAATGCTGTGAAAGCTTTGCACATGCAATAGAACCCCTTATCTTGACACCTTGTGGGACAAAAAGATCAGAGTGTGTTTGAATAAATGAGATTCCACTGTAATGGAATATATATATATTCCATAATATATTGTGGGATTTTGTTAGTTTTTATTTGAACTGAGGCAATGGCTCATGTCACGCCTGGTCTGTGTAATTTTAATTTTGACCAATAAAAATCAATCAATCAATAATATATTGTGTTTGAAAGTTGTGGGGGGACATAAAATAGGTCCAGATTAAAGGAATACAATTGTTCAGAATGCAGCAGCAGAGTGGCCTCTTACTTGTTTGGGAAGTCATATCACACCTGCCCTGTGTTCTCTGCATTGGCTGCCTCTAGAGCGAAGACTGAATTTAAGACTGTGCTACTGGTTTTTAGGGGCCTGAATAGTACTGGACTCAGATAATAATAAAGGGGTGCTCCTGGAACCTCACCCTGATGTTATCTGCGCTCAGATATCCCCCACTGTTTGAGGCTCCCACCATCACTTGTTAAGTCAGCAAGCAATTGGCATGCCTCTCGGTGTGGAACGGCAGAGTTTGGAAAAATTGAGCAGATTCAAACATCATCATCAAGCGAGCAGACAAAGGAGGGGCTATTGTAATTCAGGATAGGGAAGCATATCTGGTAGAGGCAAGGAGACAGCTGGGGAATAGGTTTCATTATCAACGCATTAATATGGACTTTGTGGAAAGCGTCAAGAAAGAAACTGCAGTAATAATGTATGAAGGATTGACGTCAGGCCAGTTAATGCGATCAGAATATGAGTTCTTATTAGGAAGTGAAGGGAGGATGCCCTTATTTTATAGGTTACCAAAAATACATAAGAGATGAGAAGATCCAATGGGTAGACCCATTGTCTCTGGTAATGGATCTTTGTTGGAACCACTTTCACAGTTTTTGGATCACTTTCTGAAGCCATTTGTACCTCGGCTAAGGTCGTACATTCGAGATTCTCAATAATTTCTCAATATCTTGGATGATTTCAATTGTGAGGAGGTTAAAGATCAAGTGGTGATGACAACAATGGCTGTTTCATCTTTATACACAAATATCCCACAGGAAGGTGCTTTAGAGGTAGTGGCAGAAATGTTGGCTCTTAGAGAAAAGGATTATCCACATGGGACCTTCCTTATGCAAATTGTGGAATTGGTATTAGCCAAGAGTTATTTTTCATTTGATAAACAGCTATATCAACAGATAAGTGGGGTAGCCATGGGGTGCACAGTTGCTCCCCAAATAGCAAATTTGTATATGGGAAGGTTTGAGAAGGAATACATCTACAATAGAGACAGGAATCGATTTGTGGATCAGATATTTTTGTACAGAAGGTACATTGACGATCTATTTTTTGTGTGTGGATTGGGAATGTGGAAGAATTATGCAATTTCCATCAGTATTTGAGTAATTGCTGTGACAACATACAGTTTGATTTAAAATATAGCTTCCAGTCCATTAATTTCCTGGATATTTTGGTAGAATATAGAGGAGTCATCATCTCCACTAGAGTGTATTAAAAAAAAACACAGCTGTAAACTCATATCTGCATTACCAAAGCAATCACCCCAGACACCTCCAGGAAAATCTTCCATATAGTCTATTAATCAGGACAAGCAGAAACTGTAGCTCCGAGGCAGTTTTTTTACAGCAGGCAAATCAATGTACGATGGAACTTTGAGAGAGAGGGTATCCAGAAAAGGTACTTAAGAAGTGCTTATTCAGAGCTATGCAATCTTCAAGGGATTCCCTGCTAAAACCAAAAGTAAAGACTCCTAATAATAGGATGGTATGCCCGCTGACTTTTGGACCAGGGTCGCAAGAAATTAAAAGAGCTATTTTGAAGAATTGGCATGTAATAGAGAACATACCTGGATGTAAAAAAAAACCACGTTATTTGCCATGGAAAGGACAAAATCCATTAGAGATCTAGTAGTCACACAGATTTTGTGTCCACACAGGTTCCTAGGAGAATGGGAGATGAGACAGGGATTACAGTGGGAAGGTTGGGGGCTCGGCCTATTGGACATTTCAAATGTGGCAATTGTTCAGTCTGCCAATTCAGCTTGCAAGAAAAGGAATTCCACCATCCTCGGATGGGGAGGACATTTAAGGTGAGACATTTTTCCACCTACAGTACATCAGGACTGGTTTACATATCCATGTCAGCTACTGTACGTAGGGTACACATCTAGGATGTTAAAACAAAGAATTAGAGGGCACTTCAGCAACATCAGGAGATCAAGAGTAGAAGAATCTATAGTTAAACACTTCAAGGAAGTAGGACATAAGGAACAAGATGTAACATTTTTCTGCATAGAGGTAGTGTTTAGAGAAGAGGGCTTCATCAAACAACTACAAAAGAGGAAGGTTTATTGGATCTAGAGAATGGAATCTTTGATCCCAGGGGGTCTTAATGAAGATGTTTCTTGGTCCATGTGCTTTACATGAACCAAGGTTCACTTCAGGGTCTGTTGTCTTGGGAGTTCTTAGCGGCACTTTTGATTGATTTTTTCATATTTGTCATTATGTGTGTAAGTTTAAATTTATTGGATAATACACAAGGAATTTGTATCAATATTTGGAGTAAGGATGTTAATGACTAGGTAATAAAAAAGGTACTCCCCATATGAGCATTGAGGTAAGGATATATGGTGAGGTCATGACTTCTGAGCTAATCGCGAATTGGATCACAGGAGATGCAATCATCCCACTGAGCTCAAATGGGGCTGTAAAAACTTACGCTCCTATCCATATTTTGGCAACTAAAATAATGATTTTCAAAAGCACTGAGCACTCAAGCAGTTCCTGTGGACTTCAGTGGAACCTGTGATAAGGCACTAAGATAAGTTGAAAATGACATTTCCCATTATTAGAAGTGTCAAAAGATGGACTTCGAAGCCCAACTCTACATGCTAATATTTTGATGTTGTGGGCTTTTATTCCGCTTCTGAAGCGAAGGATCGGTCAAATAGCACCCAAATTCAGCCCTTTTGCTCACTCAGTCCTTCACAAGATTGCTGTTCCCCCTCTTCTGCTCATTCTAGTTTCTCATTGTTTTGGTACCAAGGGGGCCACACAAAGGGTCCTCCTCCTTCAGGAGAATCTTTTGGAAACAACCAACTCTTGTTTCCATTGCATTTTATGGGAACATCTTGACATGGAAATGGTTTTCTCCATCATGAGAAATGATAAAATAGACGTAATTAATTCTAACACTGACAAAAGACCATTGTGTCCTCTGCTTCTTTTATAAGCACAAAGCCTGCACTATCTCCTTATTCCTTTAATCATACCAAGCTTCAGCATTTAACACACATCCGTTATGCTCTGTTTCATGTGGAGGAATTATACCCTTTGCTGAGAGACATGTGCCCTCCTTGAAGTTTCTTTGATCTCTACTAAAAATGGCCCATTTACTTAAGTTTAATTTAAAAAAAAAACCAAAAAAACCCACCCTATTTTTCTTTTGCACTTCTCTTAAGATCAAGAGTTTCCCTTTTGACTCTTATCTGGCTTGTGAAGTTATTTAGATCTTTTGTATCACAAGGAAAGATTTCAGTTTGATTTTCTTCTCTTAGCCGTTTAGATATAAATATGTGCTCTTGGAAAGATAAGCTTTTTGTGGCTAGGCATGGCCAAAGGAATACAATGGAACAAAAGAGAGGAGAGCAGCTTTAAACTTTTTCATTATGATTACAGAGTAAAAAATGACAGTTGTTCAGCAGCTTTACCTCTGCAATGTAAGATTGCCTCAGAAACTGGAAACCAGCGAACTAAAGTTCCTAAGCAAAAATATCCAGGTAACAGTTTGTTCTTGTGCCGAAATGCTGATCTCTTGTGGTTTAGGGCCTAGTTCAGACCACTGAAAAAGCATGTACACCTTTGAGCGTAGGTCACTCTCCTCTCCACGTAGAAGGTCTTTCCAGCTGGAAAGGGACGTTTAGTAGGAGATCCAGCGTATTATCTAAACAACAAAGTTTTAGTGATATGGTGGTGCCTCTTTAGTTATGCGTCTATATTGGCGACTTAACCTGAACTCAAGTTCAAATTTGTCCATACATGAAATCCAAATTTGACTCTGTCCACCAGGCAGTTAGACTTTGTTTTACAACCCCTATATGCAAATGAAAGCACAATGGGATACAATTCAAGAAAACTGGTACGGTAGTAGAATTCTAAATCCAGCCAGTGTGAACATGCAACTAATGCAAGTTAGTTTAGGCTTAGTGCCAGATACTAAGGACCAGTGGCAAGAGCACATCAAGTTTTGCCAATTCAAGCTGGAGATAAAATGAGTTATGCTAAAAGAACACAATCTTATCCTGTAGTATGGACATGCCCTATGGAAACCACTACCCTGCTCCCCTGAGTGGTGTGTGGGTAATCTTTTTAATGGAACCCCACCTTGGAAGATGCAGAGAATACAACAATAGTTCTGACATTCCAGATACTTTTGCCTAACAAATACTCCCCACTGAAACCTCCTGAAACAGGCTCTCTATACCAGAATGTACTAGACAGAGAAAGAGAACTTGAACTGCCTTCCTCATGCAGCTTTTCAATAAAGCACCTCGATTTTCTAAAACCCCAAACTCTTATTTATTTTTACAAACATGAGAAATTTCTGGGAAACTGAAATTTAAAAATACCACAAGTTCAAAATTTCATATTCAAACCTATACAATTTTAAAAGGCTTGGATTCCTTTATCAACAAAACATCAAATTGTACTACATGAAAGAGAATTCTCATCTTTTAAAAAAAGCTAAGTTTTGGAGAGCATGATAAAGCAGAATCTTTCAAAGTCGTGGCAATATAAATATTGAATAAAGCAGAAAAGTCAGAACAGTCTGTTCTGTCTAAAGTCAAAAATGTTCTTGTTCATATTCTCCAGGGACTCCTGGAAAACATACTAGGGTACCAGGGAATCAATAACATATCCTTAGAGTATGGGATTCCCAAGGTTGAGTTAGAAGTATTAGAAGAAACTTCCTAAATGATCACTAGTTGTGATAGAACCAGAGTCAGCTTTAGGGCAAAGCAGATGGGGCACTCATTCAATTCCTATAGACAACTGGCAGCACAATGAATCATGAGATACGGTTCAAGAAAATAGGTAAGCCATCACATTTCTAGTGGCAGGAATGTTAGTCACAGGACTGCGGCATATGGAACCAAACGCTTGGTGTCAAGATGCTGTAGCCGATTAAAATAATGTTCTCAGCTAATCATCATCGCAGGCAGTGATTTCCATGTTGTATATTTTATATTATTAATAAATAAAATAATAAAATAATAATAAGTATTTATATAGCACCAGCAATGTACCTGGCACTTTACAAAGTAATTGAATAGACATGGTCCCAGCCCTAGGGCTTACAATCTGAGAGATGGGGGGGGAGGGGGGAGACGAAGGAAGGGGAACAGAGGGAGAGACAAAGAGCGTAACATTCATGAGGATGCGAGGTCCCAGGTGCACGCGCTTGACTTAGTTACAGCAAGAATGATGGCTGGTTGGTCCATGTGGTGAGGATATGAGTACACAGACCTTAGATAACAGATTGTACTGGATGGAGGGTATCAGCAAGTTAGGTGAGGGGAGCGAGAAGTCGGAGAGGGCAGAGCGGAAGAGGTGGGTCTAGAGGAGGGATCTGAAGGTACGAAGGGAGGGTGAAGCGGATGTGGGCAGGGAGGGAGTTCCAGGCGTGGGGGGCAGCTAGGGAGTAGGGACAAAGGTGGTTACGGGAGCAGGGGAGGCATGTAAGGGGGGAGAGAGGGGACAGAGGAGGAGTGGAGTTCATGAACTGGAGTACGGAGAGAAATTAGCGCAGAGAGGTAGGGGGAGCAAGGTTGTGAAGAGCTTTATAGGGGAAGACTAGGAGCTTGTGCAGGATTCATTCGGGAAGGGGGAGCCAGTGAAGAGGAGGGGCTGCAGGTGGTCGAAGCGACGAGCAAGGTGGATGATCCTGGCAGCAGCGTTTTGGAATGAGATAAGGGGAGAGATGAGAACTGGGGAGGCCAGTGAGGAGGTTACAGTAATCGAGGTGAGAAATGACCAGGGCATGAACAAGGGTTTGGCAGAGGAGACAGAGAGAAAAGGGCGAATCTTAGCAATGTTATGGAGGGAGAAGCAACAGGATTTGGCAACAGAGTCGATATAGGGTTTAAAAGAAAGGGGTGAGTCAAAGATGAAGCCTAAGCTACAAGCTTGGGGGATGGGAAGGATTGTGACCCTACTGATGAGGATCGACAGGGAAGAGGGAGAGGAAGGATGAGGGTGGAAGATCAGTTTTAACCATGTTGAGTTTGAGTTGACGTTGAGACATCCAGGTAGAGATGTCAGAGAGACAGCTGGTGAGGCGAGCTTGAATAGATGGAGAGAGAGAGGGAGTAGAGAGATAAAGTTGAGTGTCATCAGCGTAGAGGTGATATTGGAAGCCATGGGAGGCAATGATTCTGCCTAGGGACAGCATATAGATAGAGGAGAGGGCCAAGGACAGAGCCTTGGGTAACACCAACCAAAAGTGGAAGGGAGGAGGAGGTGGGGTTGGCAAGAGACACATTGAAGGAGCGGTTGTCTACCTTTTCCTTCCAATTTAGACTTCTGTGTTTACACAAGCAGAAAGTCTTCAAGGTGAAAGATGATTTGGTGTCATCCTCGTAACTGTGATTTACTTTCAGTGCCCTCCATAAGCCACACCTCTAGCAGGTTTAGAGAGATGTCCCATAAAACTATCTTTGTCTGCATGAACTCAGTTCACCCCTTACCTCTGCTCAGTCAGCTGTACAGACAGAGGATTTCATTCATCACGATATACAAGAACCAAATTGCGGAGTGAAAACGCTGAGTGAATCTGTCTCAAGTTTTTTTCCTCCCTCACAAAAAGAATTTTAGTATCCAGGAGCTCAAGAATGTACACATTTTTCCTGTACTCCACTTTCAAACCTCCCCTCCCCTGCATAGTCTGGCTGTGGGAGGGAACGCGTAGCCAGGATTATGTGCTGGGTGCCACTGGTCTGAAAGTTCCTGTGCAGCTTTGCTGGCTCTGTATCTCTGTGGGTGTTTGCTGGCAAAGCCGCACATGGAGGCTTTCAAACCGGCGGCACCCCACGCCTATCCTGGCTGTGCATTCCCTCCCACAGCCAGAATAGGCGCAGGGGGTGGGAGGAGGTCTGAAAGCAGCCATGAGACTAAATACATTCACCACCATTTCATTCACATGGCAAAATGGCCCAGTGTTCAAAATTTAACAATATAAGCCATGGAGTGTTCCATTTTGTTGTTACAACAACAGGACTGTGGCATATGGAATCATGGTGTCAAGATGCTGTAGCAGATTAAAATGTTTTAATCTCATCAGCATCATTGCAGGCTGTGATTTCCATGAAGCCCCCTTCTCTCAGACACTTTGGAAAAATATCATATCCTCTATTCATAAGATGCCCCCTGCATTCACACACACTTTCTCAGTTTTAAACAGGCAATTCTTAAGTTAGAATAACAGGACGTACATCTATGGCTTTGAACAGAAATACTAACACTTTTACAGCTTTTTGTACAGAGATCTTATGAGACTAGATATATGACTGTATTTGCAGTTCACCGATGGATCACATTTGAGAAATTAGATTACTGAATTGTCAAACATCGAATACTGCAGCATATCTAGTTGCAGCATCCAGTTTGCTCGAATTGCAATCAGGCATTTTATCTTTGGATTCATGCTGTCTGCGTCGTTTAAGTTTCCAAACCAGCCAACCAGAAAACCCACCTGAACTTGATTCTTTCCTCCACCACAGAGGTAGGTAGATATTCTTGATGTTAAGCAGAGAGGGTTAGTAGAGGGCTTGGGACTACAGTAGAAAGAGTTTTGCACCCAATTAGAATGTGGTAGCTTAAGCTCATTTGTAAGGTGACTAGGAAAACAGTCCGCTGATTTATGATGGAAGTTGAGAATGGCAGGATAACCAGTAGTGGTGCATCTTGTTTAGGATTTTAATTGAAGTAGTCTTTTGGCTAAGAGTGCTAGTGCTGTTCACAGTGACAGGGGGATTGCGTAGGCCTGTAGCCAAGGAGGACAGGGGGATGTGGGAGAACTTCCTTACCTTCAACATTTTGCCCCTTTTGCCTTGGCCTTTCCATTTCCAATTCGTAAGTTATTTTTTATTTATTTATTTTAAATTTATATCCCGCCCATCCTGCCCACAGGGCAACCCGGGGCGGCAAACAGCATTTCGTTTAAAACAATAATAAATTTTAAAAAACAATTTAAAATACACTACATGGGGAAACCCCCATCCCTATCCCCACCACCATAGCATAGTTACTGCATAGCATCTAAATGGAATCTGTGTTATAAAATTATATTTAGATAAAAGCAAGCTAGTTTACTTTACACATCCTCTACTCCAAGCTGAAAATGTTTGTGACATATTGAGTAGTAGACAGAATGCAACAGAACCAGTAGTGAGTGACTTCAGTTCAAATCACTGAGCCAGGAGGATTATGGCGTGACCTGCTGGCGACATTGAGGAGGGCATTCTCAGTGGCTGCGCCAGCGCTGTAGAACTCCCTCCCAGTCGATGTCCGCTTGTCCCTGGATCTCCTCTCCTTTCGAAAATGCTGTAAGACCTGACTGTTTCAGCAGACGTTTGGTTGGGGGGGAGGGGGTATGTGTAGGAGATTGGTTGGGGTTTTTGTATTGTTTCTTTGAACTACTGAATATTATTTAATTTGTAAATCACCCTGGGCCGCCAATGGCGAGAAGGGCGGGGTATTAAATATTTGAATAAATTAGTAAATTATATCCTGCAGTGGTGCGTTTCTCTCCTAGATAAAATTCAAAGCTGTTTTTACAGAAGAACTTTTCATGATCTTAATAGTTGCTCGTTGGGCTGGTCCCGGAAGGAGCGTGTGGTAATTGATCCTAGGGGGTTACTGAAATGTGTGGGAGGGCGGAATTGAGTGCTGTTGTACGTTAAGTTTTAATATGTAAATATGTAAGTTAAGGAGCCAAATGGATTTATGGTACCTATGGCTGAAGGGCTATTTGGGGCGTCATTGTTTACTGTGAAATGTAGTTTTGGATTTTGTAATGGCCAAATGGGTCAAACAAATAAACTATTCATTCATATGTGAATAAATTAATAAATTATATCCTGTAGTGGTGCGTTTCTCTCCTAGATAAAATTCAAAGCTGTTTTTACAGAATAACTTTTCATGATCTTAATAGTTTCCAAGCAAAAGTGCTGAGGAAGAATGGGCAGAAAAAGGACATTGCAGAGAAGCTGAATGAGTTCTTTGCTTTGTTCCTCACTGCACAGGATGATGGGGAGATCCCCATGCCAGAACCTTACTTTGTAGGTGATGAATTGGAAGAGCCGTCACATTGGAAGAGATGTCACAAATCAATGTGACTCTGGAGGAGGTTCTAGAGCAAACTGACAAACTAAATACTAACAAATCACCAGGACCAGATGCTATTCACCCCCGAGTTCCAAAGGAACTCAAATATGAAATTGCAGACCTACTGGTAGTAATTTGTAACCTATCGCTAAAGTCTGCCACTGTACCTGAGGACTGGAGGGTGGCAAATGTAACCTCAATATTTAAGAAGGGATCCAGAGACGATCTTGGAAACTACAGACCAGTATGCTTGACATCTGTGCCAGGCAAAATGGTGGAAACTATCATTAAGACCAGAAATCACTGGGTATGTTGATAAACATGGCTTAAAGGGGAAGAGTCAACATGGATGTAGCAAAGGTAGTCATGCCTCACTAATCAGTTGGAATTCTTTGAGGATGTAAATAAGCATGTGGACAAGGGAGACCTGGTAGATATAATGTACCTGGATTTCGATAAAGCATTTGATAAGGTCCCACATATAAAAGACTCTTGAGAAAAGTAAAAAGTCATGGGATAGGAGGTAGTGTCTTACTATGGATCGGTAACTGGTTAAAGGATAGGAAACAAAGAGTAGGACTAAATGGTCAGTCTTCACAATGGAGAGATGTAAAAAGTGGTGTGTCCCAGGGATCTGTATTGGGACCGGTGCTGTTTAATGTATTCATTTATGGTCTGGAAAAGGACATTAAGAGTGACGTGATCAAATTTGCAGACGACACCAAGTTATTCAAGGTAGTTAAAACACAAGCAGACTGTGAAGAACTGCAACAGAATTTTACAAGACTGGGTGCCTGGGCATCTAAAGGGCAGATGAGATTGAATGTGGACAAGTGCAAAGTGATGCACATACAGAAAAATAACCCAAACTATGAGTACACTGTTACGGAGGAACATAGGGTCACACACATGTAACACGGGCCCACATGTAGACTGCAGGTCTGGTAAATATGTAAAGCAAAAGGTTCCACATGTATGTAATGTTACAATTGAGAACTGTAAAACCCAAATCAGAGCTGTGACACGTGACCAAGCTCCAGGAAATTGAAAGACAGTTTTGTTGATTGCCCCAGACGGGAGGCCAGACAGATGGCCAGAGACATTTAATATGCTAATGCAGGCAGCCATTGCCTACGTGCAGGAGACACAGAAGAGCTGATAAAGAGAACAAAAGAAATTCTAGAAGCCTCAAGAAGATACGAGGAGTTTCCTCCTGGGGATATAAGGAGTTGTACCCCAGAGGGGGCAGTGACTATCAGGAACTCACTCACCATCTTGCAACCAGCAAGGCTGGAAAGACATGAACTGAGAGACAGTACTTTGCTCTCTAGCAACTCTACGTCTGGAGACCCAGTCGCTTACATCAAGGGTTGAGAAGAACTTATGGACCTTTGTAGGGTAAGATGCTTATTTAGGAATTCAACCAGTATAGGTTAGGAATGCGTTATATTTACTTTGATTTCTAGTAATCACTCTGTATCAACTATCTTGCTTATGTAATCAATAAACGTACTTCTTATCTTTATGAAGAAGTGTCAGTGTCTAACATTGGAACACAAGTGAGCAACAAGAGTTCTCAAGCTCTTGTAAACTCAGTAAACGGGAAGGATTGGGCCCTTGAGTGACAAAGGGGTTGTCCCTGCGGCAGGCTTGAACCGGCCAGAGAGGAAAACTGGTTCAAGTGGGCTGTATGCGAGGGAAGCTGAGTCACTCAAACCCGGTTAGGTTGGGGTGCGGACCTCCAACCCATGACAGTTGGCGCACAACGAAAAGGGTCAAGCTTACTTTGTGGACCAATGTGTAGAAAGTAGAGGAGCACTGCCAAGTGACTGGAATCCTCTGAGGGGAGCAAATCCAACCCGTGACATACACAATGCTGGGTAGTAAGCTGGGAGTTACCACTCAGGAAAAGGATCTGGGAGTGACTGGACAATACACTGAAATCCTCGGCCCAGTGTGCAGCAGCAGTCAAAAAAGCAAACGGAATGTTAGGAGTTATTCACAAAGGGATAGAGAATAAAACGGAGGCTGTCATAATGCCTCTCTATACAAATTGATTGTGCGACCGCACCTGGAATATTGTGTGCAGTTTTGGTTGTCCCACCTCAAAAAAGACACAGCTGAACTAGAAAAGATACAGAGAAGGGCAACAAGAATAATAAAGGGTATGGAACGGCTTCTGTACAAGGAGAGGCTTGACAAGCTGGGTCTCTTCAGCTTACAGAAGTGAAGACTGAGAGGGGACATGACAGAGGTTTAAAAGATCTTGAGTGGTATGGAACGAGTAGATAGGGAATGGTTAATTTACCCTCTCAAAGAATAGGAGAACTAAGGGACACTCCATGAAACTAGCTGCCGGAAGAAGTACTTTTTCACCCAATGCATAATTAACTTATGGAATTTGTTACTAAAGGACGTTGTCAAGGCCAGTAGTATAGCTGGGTTTAAAAAAGGACTGGATAAGTTCTTGGAGAGTAGGTCCATTATGGCTATTAACCAAGTAGCTTATGGGATGAACTTCTTACTGCCGGGAGCTGGGGGTGAACGCAGAATGGCTTGCCCATTGTGTCTGTTGGTTCTTCTCTCATGTGATTGAGATTGGACACTGTCGGAGGACAGGATGCTGGGCTTGGTGGACCATTGGTCTGACTCAGTATGACACTACTTATGCTCTTATGAAGAAAAATTTCAATTGAAAAGTAAAACTCCCAGATACAGCAGAGAAAACTAAATCGGTGTAACGCGTGTTTTGAATAAAAACAAACAAACCCACAAATGAAAACAAGGCTGAATAAAAACCAACCACCTTTTTAATATTTCAGAAATACAATCTATGAGAAAGGAAATCATTTAAATATTTAATACCAAATAATAATAAAGATCATTTTGCAATGATGAGATCAACCACACTCTGGGTTTTCTGAAACAGTCTGTCAGTACAACAAAGACCTGGATAAATTAGCCAGCATTCAAGTTTAGTTTAATACAGTACAGCATATTTGGTGCATTTGAGAATCATTTGGTGGAATACACTTGTTTGTTGCCATAGCAGAAGCAGCAAGTAGTTGACATTTCATAGAGCAGTCTCCCAAGAATAATCTTCAGGCATCTGTGACACTGAAGTCTGGCAAGACGCTGGGAACAGACATTCCTGGGACTACCAGAGAAGTGCTAGTGTTTTGGATTTTGCACTTTTGACTTTCCTATGACTTGGTCTTTTCCTTCATTGACTTCTTCATTTACAAGTGCTTCCTCTTTTTCATCGCTTCTGCTTTGACTGCCAAGCTCTTTGCGCAGATGGTCAGGAGCACGATTAGGACTCCTACCAAGAACGTAACCACTGGCCAAAGGAAGCAGTGCAAAAGAACCGTCTCGTCATGAATACGTCTTAGTACAACGTCATCTGGTCTGCAACAAGGAGGAAGAGCAGAAAGGGACAAAGAAAGAAAAGCCAGGAGAGAGGTCAGTTCATCCATCAGTGGATATGTGACATGAAAGCAATAATGACATTTTATTTGGAACAGAGTTAGACAATCATTAAGTGGATCACGCCATTTCATCCATCATTTTAATCTGCAAATACCTAGTCAACATTCATTGCACACCACTAGTTCTTCTTCAACGTACAGAAAATGAAAAACACAACCACAGGGCCAGGGGCCCAAAAGGAAGAGTGTGGGGGAAGACAACTAGATCCTTCAGCTACTCTCTTCAGGATTGGGAGGGAGAAAGCAAACCCCTTAGTCATCTGCTGTCTAGGCAGTGAAGCCATAGGTTGCAGGTGAGTAGGGAAGAAGACTTAATTTCTCCCTACCAATCTTGAAGGAGGGAGTTGAGGGATATTGCCACTTAGACCTTCCCATAGCCATTCTCTTTTGAGGAATTCCTAGCTGAGGAGGGTGTTCTCCTTTCGGAACTGTGAGACGTAGTGCCTCACATTCTTCCCCCTACTTTTGTTGGGTTATGTTAATACTCCAATACATCAGCAAACAAATGTTTTACAAAAATGGGAGAATGATGTTGTTTTAATATACTCTTACCTGCTCTGCATGCAGGTGTGATAAAAATGGGCCTGTGTGAGGCAGGCTGCTGCTAATGGGCAGGCCTACTGTAGAGAACACACAATCCCTGCTCCCACAGCTTTTTCAGTCCAGCCTGTTATACATTTAACACCTTCACCAAAGCAGCTGCTTCAGTGGGTGGTCAGCAGATTGCTGGAGCCAAAGCGTATTTCTAATGTACGCAAGCCCCCAACCCCATTCCTGAGCAGCCACACTGGCATTATTCACATCTGAAATTAGCCAACACAATGAGTCGTGTCAAACGAAAGGTGAAAACAAAATGGCCTCTAACTGGTTTGTTAAGGACTGATGGATGAATTTCAGGTGCTTTGGGAGTTCAGTTTGGATCAGTAGCCCTGAGTTCCTATATTTTTCTTGAAGTTCAGAGGAAGAGAACTTGGGCTGGAAATCCAATGACAAAGCTCTCTCATTACTGGCCATTTCTGTTTCTACTGTAGTTGGGATTATAAATAAGTTAGTCTAATGATATTTGGGCGCTTTGCAGTTTCTCACAGACTGAGCCAGAAAGTGAACAGAGAGGCACAAATGAAAACTAGCTAATATTTTTTCAGACCTCATAAAAGGTTATGACTCTGTACCAGTTCCTATTTTATCTGACTATCTCCAGCATTAAGTCCACTGTGCCAGTACTCCTCGATGCTCATTTTAACAAACTGCACTACTTAAAATTCCAGCCACTACCTTATAAACGGAGATTCAGTCCTACTGTTATAACATAGTTGATCACACTCTGCTCTCACACTGGGTGCAAGCAGGGAGCCACTCCATTGGCATCAATGGAATTATATGGATATTAAACAGGTATAAGTGACAGGCTCATGAAGGTCCAGTAATTGTAACATTACTAAAATGATTATTCTGTATGTGCAAATATCATTGACACACCTAACTAGCACTGATGCAAGATAAAGAGATTTATTACAGCAACTTTTCCAAGTTGTAGCTGGGACTTAAAGTTTTTAATTTGTCCAAACTTCCTTGATAGTGCACATTTCCAAAGACCATCTTTCAAATCTGTGCAGTGTACGGTGTTTAGTCAGTTAGTAAGAGGCATGAGGCAGCTCTTGCTGAATCAGTCACACAAGGATGACAAAAACCTAAGGCAGTGAGATTTAATGTGAAGCTAGAATAGATTTCAATTCTTGAGAGAGCGTGCAAGATTCTCACAACCCCGTCAAGTTCTCGCGCGTTCTCACAAGGATTCTCGAGAATCTCATGAGATTCTTGAGAAACCTCAAACTGTTCCGTACATGGGCAAAATAGCCTCCCACGGGCATTCTGTGCATGCACAGCCCCTCAGTGGCCATTTGCGCATGCACAGAGCTTTTTTTTTTAGGTTTCTTGAGTCTCGAAACAGTAAAAACACTCTGCTCATGCGCAAAATGAGCCATGGTGGCCATTTTGTGCATGCGCAGAGCTGGTTTTCAGTCACGTGAGAATCTCGTAAGAATGGGTCGAGAATTGGCTGATTCTTGACCCATTCTCAAAAATCAAGAATTGTGAGCGTGAGTTTCATCCCTAGTGAGATTGCACCTTAAGGAGCACACCTCATTGGTTATATTGCTGATCTAGGGTTAGTTGGATCAATTTGGAGGATAGGTCCACTAATGTCAAGTTTGTTGGGGACATAACGTCTGACTGTTGGGAGCCAAGAATAAATACCAGAAGATGATCACTCCATTATGACCCATTGTGTCCTTCTCTGAAGTGACCAAAGGCAGCCACTGACAGAGATGGGATGCTGGAATGGACCATTGGTCTAATCCAGTATAGAACTTCTTATGTTCTTAATTTTTCCATTCAAATTTTCTTTCATTGTATTATTAGAATCAAACTGTGAGTCTCAGGGTGACAACAGTGGGGAAGAAACTTTCCACTTCTACCCCATATACTTCACTGCAACAAGTGATTAGGTACCAACATCCTTTTTTCTTAGTCCACTTATACACAATCATCTTGCTGCAAAGGAGTTAACTCTGTCAGAGTGACTACTCAATAATCATTCACTTCCCTTGTAGTGAGTGTGTTTCTCTGCCATGGGGCATCACAGGATATGGCTTTTGTTAGAGCGAATGACTGTAATACAGAGTGAAAGGGGACTTCACCCTGGATGGTCATGGACAAACAACCACCATGTACTTAATCCGGAGTGAAATTGTAACTCCTGTCCTGTGTTGGCCTGAGAACTACTGTGTAGTTGAATGTTTCCACACTCATCAGCACATACAGCTTTACTGTTGAGTTAATTTCATGTTCTGTACAGGTAAGCATCCATGAACCACAAGCTGTTAAGACTATGAACTCCTTAGGCCACAGTTCATGTCTCTGTAACAACAGGGATACTCAGCAATACCTTTGGGTACCACCACAGAATACAAATTAACAACAAAAAAGAACTTGTTGCATTCGAGAGCACAGCAAGTACCTTCTACCAGGGTATTCCAAGCATTTTCTGTAGCCAGATATTTATTTATTCTATTTATTTAATAGATTTATACCCCGCCCCTCCTGCTAAAGCAGCCCGGGGAGCTTCCAACATAAAAACACAATAAAAACAATTTAAAACATCCAATCTAATATTAAAACAGGGCTAAATATAATAAATATATAATAAATAATGGGTAAATAAAAGGTAAGGTGAGGGAGCTAAAACCCCTCACCCTCCCCTCCCACCCTCCCCAAAGACCTGGGCGAACAGCCAGGTTTTGCAGCTTCGCCGGAATGTCAACAGGCTAGGGGCCAGGCGAGCTTCCTCCGGAAGGGAATTCCAAAGGCGCGGCCTGGCCACTGAGAATGCCCTCTCCATTGTGGCCCCCCACTTAACACGGGGGACCTCCAAGAAGGCACCCCCGGCAGACCGAAGGAGCCGCTCCGGGGCACGGAGGTCCCTAAGGTATGAGGGGCCCAGACCGTGTAGGGCTTTATAGATCAACACCAAC
>QEPC01006720.1:2530638-2548075 GCA_003113815.1 Sphenodon punctatus | reverse complement strand
CCTGAACGAATCCTGCACAAGCTCCTAGTCTTCGCCTATAAAGCTCTTCACAACCTTGTTCCCCCCTACCTCTCTGTGCTAATTTCCCTCCGTACTCCAGTCTGTGAACTCCGCTCCTCCTGTCCCCTCTCTCGCCCTCCCTCGCCTCCCCTGCTCCCCTAACCGCCTTCATCTCTTCTCCCTAGCTGCCCCCCACGCCTGGAACTCCCTCCCTGCCCACATCCGCCTTGCCCCCACGCTTTGTACTTTCAGATCCCTCCTCAAGATCCACCTCTTCCACTCTGCCCTCTCCGACTCCTCGTTCCCCTCACTTAACTCCTGCTGATACCCTCCCTCTAGTACAATCTGTTACCTGAGGTCTGTGTACTCATATCCTCACCACATGGACCATCCTTGCATATGATGTCTCTCCCTGTGCTCACCTTCCTTCGTCTCCCCCTTCCCCCATGTCTCAGATTGTAAGCCCTAGGGCAGGGACCGTGTCTATTCAATTAATTTGTAAAGTGCCAGGTACACTGCTAGCACTATATAAATGCTTGCTAATAATAATAATAATAAAAAACATTTTAATAACTATTTTACAATAGCAAACTATTAACTCCCATCACTAAGTACTTGGAAATCTACCATCCTGGCTATTCAGTATTACATATGATCAGGGACCTGTGTTCACCATGGAGAAAACACACTGAACACAGGTCCTTGCATATGATTAAACCCTTCACAGAAAGTTACGCTCTCTCTTCGCAGTTTGAGCCACACAGTTCCTTGGCACGATCCACCAGCTCCTGCAGTTCTTTAGTCCCTAATGCCCAAGTATCTCCGCTCCTCAGCACAGTTCTCCAACAGCTGCAGCTATGCTGTTTTGTGAGATCACCACTGCTCAAATCCTTGGCATAGTCCCAGCAGCCACTCAGCTCCTTGGTCTCCTGAGGTCCCCAGCTGCTCAGCTCCCAAGTACAATCCTCTGGCAATTACAGCTCTTTAAGCTAGGGGTGTGTTCTTAGGGGCCTTCGTCCACTCATCCCTCTGGTACCCCGACACATCCAACTCGGTTTTTAAATATTCCCTTCTATCTCCACTCCTGATTGGCTGCCTTGCCTCCCAATGCTCTGTGCCTGCTCTCCTGTAGGATGACATACAGTCTCCACTGCAGCTCCCAAGACAGAGGGAACCACTGACGTAGCTATAAATTAATACAGGCAGACATAAAGGGTTAAAAAGGACAAGAAATGAAGAAGAGGGAAAGAAATGTTCCAAGTCCACCTAGGGACACCGACTGATTACTGGTCCTTTGAACTATTTGTACGTCTGTGCCATTCCCCATCCCCTTTATACCATAGCGATGGGCACAGAAGGCCGAACAGACATCTACTGAAGAAGATGTAGGCATCCTGCAGTCATCCCATCCAAACAAGGGGTTGGACTAGATAACCCTCCAGGTCCATTCCAATTCTAAGATTCTACAATAGATTAAATTGCTGTTAAATTAGAGCGGTCTTATGGGAAACAAAAGCCTGATTTTGCTAATAATAGAAGAGCACTATTAAATTGGTTTCATAAACATCAGCGCTGCACCAATGCCATGAGTTACAGTCGGACACTGGTCCTAATCATCAACCAATCAGACCTTTTTCCATATGACCAATCAATTTTGCTCTATAGATTAATTGCAACTAATAGATTCCTAGCTGGGAGGAGAAAGGCAATTAGCTGTTACTTTTGATATCCCACTCGGTATTACCAGATAATAAATAATAATTCTATTTTTATAGTGCCCCACCACCACCTCCAAATGGTGCTCCGACTGCTTTACAAAAATATACAATAAAACACAATAAAACAATGTAAAATCCATTTAAAAAGAGAAAATGAGCAGTGGATCCTAAAGGCACCTAGAGAATTAAAAGGTCTTCAGGTGCCTTTTGAAGGTGAGGAGGGAGGAACCAAAATGTAACATGAAATCCATGAAAGTCCACCTGATACTGAAATCATTTACATCATCCAAAGCATATGACTGGTTTTAAAGTTCATGCTGCGGTGAACTTTAAACATGCATTTTCACAGGTACTCAATAATCCACGTAGTTCAGCTGTCGGGTGAAAGCACTCTCTTGATGCAAGGGATCCCTATGCTCATGGCCTCACGTAGTCTGTGTTTTCCCCTTTGGTGGCAATGGCAGAAATAGAGACTACTTGGGACTCTGATTACGGCATCTTAGGCGACCACAGCCTGGAAGCAGGGTAGAGGGCTTATCTACATGTAAGAGCAGCTACATACAAGCGGCAGCTACACGCTGGTTCAAGACCATGGATTCTGGGCTCACAGCCCATGGTAAGCATCCTGAGCAAAGCATGTTTGCAAGCACAGAGAAAATGGAGGAGTGTGTGTTTAACACCTAAATGAGTGGATGGTGTTCTATATGGCAATACCCAATGGCCCCACTTAAGAGTGGCCTAAACTACTGACCTGGCCCAACCCAGAAAGTAGCAAGGGTTTGTATGGTTTTTTTGAAGGGGGCACGGGAGATGTTCCATTTTCAGGAAATAAAAGGGTCCAGGCTAAAGCACATCAAAATGTGAATATCTCTGACAGATAAGACAGAAAAGTTATCTGTATTTCATCATGCCATCCAAATAGTTTTCTTAAAAGATTGTATTTATTTTATTTATTTATAGTTCTATGCCACCCTTCTCCTACATAAGCTCAGGGTGGCTCACAATCATAAAAACCAAATAAAAAACCATTCAAATCAACAACAAAAAAATACCACCACCCCAGTCCCTACCTACCAAATGCCTAACAACCCACGCACTAAACCACCCATCCTTTACCCAACCCTGGCTCATTGTCCCCTTAATTAGCCCCCCCCCCAACTCAATCCCCACTCCCCAAAGCCCGACGGAACGAAATGGTCTTACATTGCCTCTGGAAGGCCACCAGGCCTGAATATAGGTGGACTTCCTGAAGAAGGGAGTTCCATAGGAAAGGTGCGACGACTGAGAATGCCCTCCTCATAGTTGAGACCTGGCGAAAAACCAGGGTGTCCTGAAAGGTGCCCCCAGCTGACCACAGAGGCTGAGATGGGACGCGGGGCGCCAGGTGATCCCTCAGATAGATGGGGCCTAGGCTGTTCAGGGCTTTAAAGGTCATCACCAGCACCCTGAATTGGGCCCGGAAGACTATCAGCAGCCAGTGCAGCAAACGGAGCACTGATTTTATATGCTCGCAGCTTCGTGTCGCCGTATTGTGCACCAGCTGCAGCCTCCGAACCGTCAGCAACAGCAGCTCCACATAGAGCGCATTGCAGTAGTCTAGCCTAGAGGTGGTGAAAGCATGAACAGCAACCAGATCCGAGTCCGAAAGAAGAGGCCACAGCCTCACCAGATGGAGTTGGTGAAAAGCTCTCCTGGCCACTGCCGCGACCTGGCAATTCAGGCGCAGTAAAGGATCCAGAAGCACTCTGAGGCTGCGAACCTGATCAACCAGAGGGGGCCAGACCCCATCAATAAGAGGAATCCCAATCCCCTCCAGCCCACTGTACACATAAATTAAGTATGGCTATTGAAATTGTGATAGGAAGACACAATGCAGAGGTCTAGTCTAATGCTGTTTTGCTCCCCCACAAAACGTATGCATGAAGTTGACAGAAAATGTTATGTTGAAAACAGAGAAGCAACCCAGATACTGCTCAATGAAGTAAAAAAAACAGGTACATCAGGACGCTTTTATAACAGAGGTTCTTAAACTGCGGGTCAGAATCTCAATGGATATTTTAAATACTTTGCTTGCCAACGCACCGAAAGGAGACAAGACACGAGGCGTTGGGTTTGAAACAGCCACACTCTTTATCGAACCAAATTATCAGGATTGCAATTAGGTGGAGGGAAACCGCCTAAAAGGATGTGGGTCCAGTACCTGAGCATCATTGTACTCTCAGCCAAACAAGAGGGGTGGTTTCGATGCTCAATCAATTTCCACCCCTCCCACAACACCACATCTCCCACTCACCGTGTCACCTGCCACACCTGAGGGGGACCAAGCTCCTTCTGAAGCTGAGTAAGGAGAAGTGGGCCTGCAGGCGGGAGACCATACCTGTCCCTACTGCCCTCGCTGACCCCCCCTCCCAGGGATTCCACCCCACCAGTTGCCATACCCTGCTATTACGGTGGGAATGATCATCCCATCTCTTACAGAGAGGACTCATTTTTCCACTTCTAACCCATGCTTTAACCCTCAGTACTGGACCCCTGCCACTAAGGGCTCGCCGTGCCTACCCGGACGAGTCTGACCCCCAACCTTCCATCTTTTCTAACACCTGCTCTAGCTTTTCTTTCAGGTCCTTCAGGTAATGCTCATTTCCTTCACGTGACAAATGCACCCCATCTTGGCGGAAAAGCTTCAGTCACTTATGAGACAAGGCTTAACTGAAAATCCGTTCCCCACCCCCATTTATTATCCACTTCCCCACCTCCTTGTTAATGCTCTTCCAGGCCTTGTCTACCTTCCTAGGGTGAACCCCTCCTCCCCATGAAATCCATTCAACTAGATCAACCCATATGATTAAAGCAGCTGGGAAAAGCCGCTTTACCTCCCATAAATCCCGCTTGATAGCTCTAAGCAGATGTGTGCCATTCACTTGGGATAAGTCATTCTCGTCCAAAGGAAGGACAATGACATCGCGTGGTTGTTCTTTATACGGCCTACTGATTTTTGGCAGCAGGTGGTGCCATCTCATACTGCCCTGGCCCATCCAGCGGATCTCTACCCTTGTCAACAGGCCAAGCTGTGTTCCCCATCTGGTCCTGCCGGCCTCCTTACTCACCCACCGCACCAGGATGTGGCCCACAATCCAGATCCACTTCCGACACTGGAGGGGTTCCCCTGCGGACGAGAATGAAATTGTTTAGTGCAGGCTGTGGTGCTGGGGCCCGTGGATGTAGGCCCGGAAAGCACAGGACCACCATCGCTCCACTTCTCTTATGTCGTGATCTAACAACCCTGATACCACCGCAAAGGTGGCTGCCCCTATTTGAAAGGAATGGGCTCCATACTGTTCTGCCGGGAAGCCCAGTTGTACCACCGCTGTCCTCATGACAGATGCAAACTGGTACCTAGTGAGCAACTGCCCACCCTCATGATGGAAAAGGGGGCCAGAGAGTCATGACCGTATAGCCAGGTATGCCCCTACTGCCTCCACCAGGCAAAGCTCAGTTCTCTCAGACCGGGTAAGCCTAACCACTTGTCCCCTAGCCCTCTGGTCAGTTTTTGAGTGGCATACCAGCCCGACATGTGTGCTGCCCCGATGTGTACATCATCGATATGCAGAGTCCTACATGTGTTGTCCCCGGCTGACTTGGATACGAGTTCACTCAACTGGAAGGTCCCAAAGAATGCTAACTTAAATGCTGCACCAAAGAGAGAAATTTCTTAACTATTGTAACAAACCTGCAGGAGGACCCCACAGAGGTCCAAGAGTACAGTGGGATTCATGGGTGCCCTCTGATCCGGGGTGCAGCCCCTCTCCCTGGCCCATCCCTCCAGCAGGCATCTGGTAAAGAAACCCCTGTGTGTGCAGTAGGGGGGGAATGCCCTGCCAAGCTACTCCAGAAGCCCAAGGTGGCCAATTTCCCTACTATGGTGTCCGGTGCTGCACCCTTGCAAGGCGAATTGTAGCATTTGCGGCCCCGGGATCAGGAATCTCAATTCCCACCCTTGCACCTGCCAGAATTCCTGAAATTGGTGAAACGCCCTCTCATATGCCGCCCTTGTTTGCGGGGCCAGCGATCCCTGCACTGCAGAGCGGAGTTCTAGGACCCAAGGCTCCACACCGATGGTGGTAACAGCTCTGGGTTTGCCCTGGCTTATGGTGCCAGAGAACAGAAATGCTCCATCTAAAAGTGAGAGAGGGCATCAGCGACACTATTGTAAATGCCAGGCACATGCCTAGCCCCGAACAGGATGTTATAATTTAGACAGGTGAGCACAAAAGTCCTCACAAGCTTCATCACTCATGGGGAGCAGGAGGACAAGGTGTTTATAATGTGCACAACAGCTAAGATGTCACACCAAAAGAGCACCGTGGGGTTTGATAATTCTCACGTCCACAGGTGCACTGTGAGCACAATGGGAAAGTGCTTGAGGAAAAAAGGTCCCTGGTGACCCCTGCCTCGCTCTATTCAACCGGCCAGGGGAAAGCCACCCACCTGTCCCTGAAAAACACCCCAAACCCAGATCCCCCCGCTGCATTGGAGTGCACCTGCAGCTCTGCCTCCAGCAATAGCTGCTCCCGCCAAAAGCTGACGCCATTAAATTTTACCAAGAAAGACAACCAAATCCCTAAATCCTTTTTCATTTCCCTGGTCACCCTAATGTGATAGTGGGGGGGGAAGGGGTTGCCCCTTAACCTGGCATAGAGGTGGGAAAAGAAGGCCCTTCCTGGTGCCACCACCCTGCAGGCAAAATTAAGGCTCCCCAGTATTGACTGGAGGGTACGGGCCCTGACCTTGGTTGCCATTAAGTACTCTTCCACTTTTTACTGCAGGGATACCAGCTTGTCCTGCGGTAGGTGGGAAACGGATGCCACCATGTCTAACTCTATACCCAGATAGGTCAGTCTTGTGGCCGGCCCTTCAGTCTTTTCAGGGGCCAGGGGGATTCCCAGCAAATCCGCTGTCCCCTGTAAGGTCCACATTAGTTCTAAACACTCACCTGTTCCTGCCCGACAAATGAAGAGAAAGTCATCCAGATATTTTGTAACTTCACCCACCTCGGAATTCTGCCACACTATCCATTTGATAAGGGTGCTAAACCTCTTGAATGCTGAGCAGGAGATGGAGCACCCCATAGGCATTGCCTTGTCATAATAACACCAACCATTAAAATGGAAGCTCAGGAGTGGGAAACTCTCCGGGTGGACCAGCAGCAGATGAAAGGCTGACTTGACATCACACTTGGCCAACATGGTCCCATTTCCACACCGCCGGACCAGTGTGAGTGCAGCATCGAACAAAGTGTATTGAACCGAGACCAGCTCCCTTGGAATTGCGTCATTCACTGAAACCCCATGAGGGTGGGAAAGGTGGTGAAACAAACAAAACTCACCTGGAACCCTTTTTGGTACCATTCCAAGTGGTGATATGACCATGTCAGGGAAAGGAGGGGTTACAAAAGGGCCTGCGGCCCTCCCTTCTGCCCGCTCCTTATCGATTTTTGCCTGAACCACCGCTTCCATTCCCACCACCATTTTTAAATTCGGGGAAACCTTCCGCAGCTGCATGATCCCTGCCGGAATCCTGAAACCCCTCCTCAGACCCTCAATAATATATGCTACCTCATCCCGGTTAGGGTATCTCAGGAGGGCTGCCTCGAGTCTGTCCTCCCTAACTGGTGGGGGCCCTTGCCCAGGCCCCTGCTGTTGCCCCATCCAGTTCCCCCTTTTCCCGCTGCCGCTTGAGAGGGATTTCCTCTTGCCCCTGACCTACCCCACAGGCACACTGAGGCTGGGTGGAAACCCGCACAAGTTGGGCAGGTGTGTTGAAATCTGCAGACGGCACAGGAACTGTCATGGGGGGGGTTCACACGACAGGTTCCCACTTGCTCACGGCCCACGGTCACCCCACACAGGGCTAGGAACACTCGTGGACTAATGCCCGTCAGGATAGAAGTGTGGCCATTACCTCCGATGAAGGAGAACAGGCCTCTATCATCATAGGGCGCCACTGAGTGGGGTTCCAAGGCCAGCCCCTTACACGCACGGTCACGCTTACGTAGGGCAGGAGGAAGGAAGGATGGAAGGGAAGGAACACTCGTGGGGGATAGGTGCGGGGACCCCACAGGAGAAGGGACACGGGGCTTGCAGGCAACAGGAAGGGTCCACAGGCTTGAAGTCACGGCGGGGGGAAGGGCACGGGTAGGACTCTCTCTCACACACAACAGTTCACCCTTCACGCACACCACACTTACCAGGAGGGACAAGGGACGGTTCACTCAGGCTCTCGGGGCTAACACGCTCTCCACAATTCACTCTCAGTCTCATACGCTCGTTCACTCTCCACAAGGTTTGTCGGCCGGTTTCCCAATCACCAGCGCCGACTGTCTGGCGGCGCTGGCTTAAGACCCTGAGGCCCCGCCCCCGTGCGTGCGCGCAATCGCTCAGAGCGGCGCACCAGGGGCGGGGGCAGCCCTACGCTCGGCACATGGCAAGGGGGTGTGGTCTCATGCCCTGGGACGCGCGCCGAACGTGCGTGCGTCTCCAGGGGCGGGGCCTGGTTTNGAGCCAAGACTCCACACCGATGGCGGCAACGGCTCTGGGTTCGTCCTGGCTTGCGGCGCTAGAGAACGGAAACGCTCCATCTGAAAGCGAAAGAGGGCATCAGCGACACTATTGTCAATGCCGGGCACGTGCCTACAGGATGGTATAATTTACACAGGTAAGCACAAACGCCCTCACAAGCTTCATTACTCGTGGGAAGCAGGAGGACAAGGTGTTTATGATGTGCACAACGGCTAAGTTGTTGGAACAAAAGAGCACCATGTGGTTTGCTAATTCTTGTGTCCACAGGTGCACTGCAAGCATGATGGGAAAGAGCTCGAGGAATGTAAGGTCCCTGGTGACCCCCGCCTCGCTCTATTCGACCGGCCAGGGGGCAGCCACCCACCTGTCCCTGAAGAACACCCCAAACACGGATCCCCCCGCTGCATATTAGTGTACCTGCAGCTCTGCCTCCAGCAATAGCTGCTCCCGCCAGAAGCTGACGCCGTTGAGTTTTGCCAGGAAAGACAACCAAATTCCTACATCCTCTTTCATTTCCCTGGTCACCCTAATGTGATAGTGGGGGGAGGGTTGCCCCTTAACCTGGCATAGTGGCGGGACAAGGCGGCCCTTCCTGGTGCCACCACCTTGCAGGCAAAATTAAGGTTCCCCAGTAATGACTGGAAGGTATGGGGCCTGACCACGGTCGCCATTAAGCACTCTTCTACTTTTTCCCGCAGAGATATCAGCTTGTCTTGGGGTAGATGGGAAACGGATGCAACCATGTCTAACTCTATACCCAGATAGGTCAGTCTTGTGGCCGGTCCTTCGGTCTTTTCAGGGGCCGTGGGGATTCCCAGCTCATCCGCTGTCCTCTGAAAGGTCTGCATTAGTTCTAAACACTCACTCGTCCATGCCCGACCAATGAAGAGGAAGTCATCCCGATATTTTGTAACTTCCCCCGCCTTGGCACACTGCTATCCATTCGATGAGGGTGCTAAACCTCTCAAATGCTGAGCAAGAGATGGAGCACCCCATAGGCATTGCCTTGTCACAATAATACCAACCATTAAAACGGAAGTCCAAGAGCAGGAAACTCTCCAGGTGGACCGGCAGCAGACGAAAGGCTGACTTGACATCACACTTGGCCAACATGGCCCCGTTTTCACACTGCTGGACCAGTACGAGTGCAGCATCGAACGAAGTGTATTGAACCGAGACCAGCTCCCTCAGAATTGTGTCATTCACTGAAGCCCCACATGGGTGGGAAAGGTTGTGAATCAAACGAAACTCACCCGGGACCCTTTTTGGTACCACCCCCAGTGGTGATATGACCATGTCGGGGAAAGGAGGGATTACAAAAGGGCCCACGACCCTCCCTTCTGCCCGCTTCTTATCGATTTTTGCCTGAACCACCGTTTCCATTCCCACCACCATTTTTAAATTCGGGGAAGCCTTCCGCTGCTGCACTTTCCCCTGCCGGAATCTTGAAACCCCTCCTCAAACCCGCAACAACATATGCTACCTCATCCCGGTCAAGGTATCCCAGGAGGACCTCCTGAAGTCTGTCCACCCTAGTGTGGGAGTCCTTGCCCAGGCCCCTGCTGTTACACCATCCAGTTCCCCTTTTTCCCGCTGCCCCTTGAGAGGGCTTTCCTCTTGCCCCCAACCTACCCCGCGGGCACGCTGAGGCTGGATAGAAACCTACACAAGTTGGGCAGGTGTGTCGAAATCTGCAGACGGCACAGGAACACTTGCCTGATCGACTATACTCCCAGCACTGGGCGGCAGTGTTAGCCGGGGCCTTTTTTACTTCATCACGAAAGGACTCAACTGCAGAGGAGGCTCCCCCTTTTGCCAGCAGGTGGCCGCTATCGGAGCGGGGAACATTGCCCGAGCCACTCATACAGTTCAGCCACAAGTCGTTTGCATGCAAGTCCCACCTGAGGCCCGGGGTATAGGCAGCGCGGTGCCTGATTGCCTTGTCATATCAACGTACGAAAATATCAACGTAGTCACCTTTCCATATCCGCTCCCTTGTGGCTGGAAGGAGGTGATCTCCGATTGGGGTAGAGACATCTGTGTGCCCNAGAACCAGGGGGTAGGCCAGAGGAAAGGTGCCCGTACATGGAAGAAGGACACCAGACAGCCACCAGTAAATGAAGGACAGAGCTCACAATGGGATGCGGTGGGCCCACACCAACCACCGGGGTGAACCCATGATCCAACCTGGAGCCCACAGGGGAATCCAGCATGCACCACTGTATGCCACCCGACAGCCCCAGTCATGCTGAACAGGAACGCCAGTGTCCCCGATCACAGTAACCAACACACAAGGACAGGGCAGCAGCCAGGGGAGGGGCGACTGGTGGCGCACACGGACACAAATGCACCCAAGGTGGTACAGGCAAAGGCGCAGACTTTATTCATGATGGGGTGAAAGGGGGGGAAGGCCAAACCAAGGCCGGCGACGGGGCGATCAGGGGCTCGTGTCCGTTCCCCACAAGCAGCACACAGGTGCACCGTTGCAGTTACTCCAAGAGGGAAGGAGGCACTCGGTAATACAGGGTGATGGGAGCCGGAGTGAAGAGAAACAGTGATGGGGTCCGACTGACAGGCCAGCCTACCTCTGGGTTACACAGCACCATGGGCCAGAGCAGCGGGGTGAAAGGTGGAGGCGGCCCATAATGCAGGCACGGCAACGCGATGGAGGGGCCGTTCAGGACGCCCTGCTCATGGAGAGGCCGGAGGATGCCCCTGGAACCGCTGCCCCGGGACAAGTCCCTCCCAGGCGAAGAGGCCCCTGCGGAATCCCCAGGAACGCATATGCGCATCCACCATGAAATGGGGCAGGAGGTGGCTCCCCGTGGCAGCAGCAGCCTTCACAGTCTGTAGGTTCATCACCGATCGGAGGGTGCCAAGTTCAACCAAATCCTAATCCCAATTTATAAAAAGGATTATTTAAACATCAAACCCTTCTTTATGCAACCCCAAACCCTTTTAGGGTTTAAAGAATCCTTTTTATAAGTTGGGATTAGGATTTGGTTGCTTTCAGTTGATTAATTTTTTCGGTGTAGACATTGACACATGTATGTATGCTTAGCTTTATATTGCTTTTGAGTAACAGTATTTATTTGTTGTTAATTTCAGTAAGTTTGATTTTTTGGTTATGTCATGTAAGATGAAAATATTATGTTATTGTTTGCAGTTTTTTCACTGAGTGTTTCTCTGTGCAGTGTGATACTCTTCCCTTTCATCCTTCGCTTCCTGAAGAAGCATCTGCGAAACGTTGAGGAGGACTGAAGAGAAGAATATTTATAGCCTTTATTGTTCTTGGACTGTTACTTATCTTTGTTGTCTCCTATGTGGATTATATCTACACTTTCTAGACCCATGCTTTGTACTTAGTTTTTTGCTTTGTTCCAGTTTGTTTACTATTGTATATTTTAGATCCTGTTTTTTCTGTCTACATAAATTATATATATTGTATTATTGCTGGTCTTTTGTCGCTTTTGGTTACTTTTGTTTGTTGGTTTCTGCATTTGTTTGGTAACCTTTAGCCATTACGTTCTGTATACCCATTTCCAAACTGCCAGACCAGTACGAGTGCAGCATCGAACGAAGTGTATTGAACCGAGACCAGCTCCCTCAGAATTGTGTCATTCACTGAAGCCCCACATGGGTGGGAAAGGTTGTGAATCAAACGAAACTCACCCGGGACCCTTTTTGGTACCACCCCCAGTGGTGATATGACCATGTCGGGGAAAGGAGGGATTACAAAAGGGCCCGCGACCCTCCCTTCTGCCCGCTTCTTATCGATTTTTGCCTGAACCACCGTTTCCATTCCCACCACCATTTTTAAATTCGGGGAAGCCTTCCGCTGCTGCACTTTCCCCTGCCGGAATCTTGAAACCCCTCCTCAAACCCGCAACAACATATGCTACCTCATCCCGGTCAAGGTATCCCAGGAGGACCTCCTGAAGTCTGTCCACCCTAGTGTGGGAGTCCTTGCCCAGGCCCCTGCTGTTACACCATCCAGTTCCCCTTTTTCCCGCTGCCCCTTGAGAGGGCTTTCCTCTTGCCCCCAACCTACCCCGCGGGCACGCTGAGGCTGGATAGAAACCTACACAAGTTGGGCAGGTGTGTCGAAATCTGCAGACGGCACAGGAACACTTGCCTGATCGACTATACTCCCAGCACTGGGCGGCAGTGTTAGCCGGGGCCTTTTTTACTTCATCACGAAAGGACTCAACTGCAGAGGAGGCTCCCCCTTTTGCCAGCAGGTGGCCGCTATCGGAGCGGGGAACATTGCCCGAGCCACTCATACAGTTCAGCCACAAGTCGTTTGCATGCAAGTCCCACCTGAGGCCCGGGGTATAGGCAGCGCGGTGCCTGATTGCCTTGTCATATCAACGTACGAAAATATCAACGTAGTCACCTTTCCATATCCGCTCCCTTGTGGCTGGAAGGAGGTGATCTCCGATTGGGGTAGAGACATCTGTGTGCCCACCCCCCGTGGGGAAGGGGGGGAGGCACTGTCTGACCGGATCCAGCGCCTGCGGCGCCGTGGTCAGGAACAAGGATAACTGCGTGGGCAAAACAGCAGGCGGGGACCAGACTTGAAGCGCCTGCCCACCTAGCACGGCAGGCCCCCCATACTGCCCTCCCCATGCTGCTGGCGGGGGGGGAGGGCTTGAGTTCTCCGCACGAGGAACAGGAGAAACAATGACGGGCACCCATGCCCCTTTCCACCATAGCAACTGTGACCTGGGGTCCTCCATCAAGGCCCTCCCCCAAGGTGGCAGTCGCCTTGGCCATCCCTCCCGGGCTGGCACATGGTCTTTGTCCCTTTAGCCTGTGGGGCCCCAGAGCCCCAGGGGCTGTAGGGGAGTGGGAAGCATCCCTCCTGAGTGCCCCGCACCCACGGGGCCAGCCTGCTGTAGGGGAGTGAGAGGCATCACTCCTGAGTGCCCCGCACCACCAGGACCAGCCTGATGCCCGTGGGTGGCTCCCCCAGGCACCCTCCTTGCCGGGACATGGTCATCAATATACCAAGCAGGAGGTACAACACTCCTAGTCCCCCCGTTGGGCCGGTCTGCCCCGGGCCCGCTCCTTGTTCTTGTAACCCCGCGCCCCCACCGCTCATCAATAAGTCCAGTGGGGAAGGGGCCCATGCTTCCGCCTGCACACGCCCTACCAGGCTCCCCCTCCACCAGGGCATGCAGCACAGCGTGCAAGCCTGTCCCCCAGGGTGGGCTCCACCCCTCCGCTCCCCAGGAATCTGGGGGTTCCCTGCCCTTTGCTCCGCTACCGCTGCCTGGCTCTTCTTGGTCCCAGGCCTGTTTCCTCATCGCCACAGCCCCCGTCTTTTTTACTTTGCCCATCTGGATAGCCCTACCTAATTTAGCAAAGGGGGGGTGCATGCGGCCCTGCGACTGGGGCCTAATCAGACTCCCGATCAATGAGTGCTGCTTCCGTGCCTAAGCTCCAGCCCGCAAATGAAGCAGGACCCATTCGCACCACGGGGTCACAGCCCAACCCCCAGGATCTTCCCACGTAGGGCCCCTTGGGTCTATCAGCACCGCTGGGGTTCCCTAGCAACCCCAGCATGATTCTCTTTCTTCCTCACACTCCCAGTGCACAGCCGCCTCGCTGCCCCAGGGCTTGCAGCCCCGACAGCGCCACCAGCCCTCAACACCATCTCCCGCCTTCTCTTTCCAGGCGGGTGCAGCAAGGAGCCTGCCACCCCCCCCAGTTGGAAGGGAGAGGCGGAGGCATATGTCTTTATTGCTTTCTGGGATTGCAGGATTACATGGGTCACATGAAATGGGGTCATGCACACAAGCATTTGAGAATCTCTGTATAAACCCAGCTCAAGTTTAATAACTTTCAACAGTAAATTTGCAAAATGGGACTCCTTTAGTTGTGTAAAGGAGTCGCACAACTAAGATGATCAGTAGAGAGACAGCGACACAATAGCGAGGAACACAAAGGCACAGAGCAGAGGAGGGACAGGAAAGCTGCACGTAACTGTAAGAGAAACGCTGTGCAAACGTGATGGTGGGAGGCAAGAAAGGAAAATAATGGGGGTGGGGGAGCTAGAAGACAGATCAAATAGAATGAGGGAAATTAGACTCTTAATTATGGTTACATCTTGCCTCACTATTTACTCAAATTAACTCCACTGGTCGTATTCCTCCTGATTGGCGCAGAAGTATAATTAGTCCAATTTTTAAAAAGGGTGACACTTCTCTCCCCTCCAATTATTGCCCCATAAGTTTACTAAGAATAATTGGGAAATTGTATGTGAGATACTTATTGGGGCGTTTACAGGATTGGTTGGAGGATAAGGAAATTCTGGAACACGAGCAGGCTGGCTTTATCCAGGGGCGTTCGACATCTGACCATATAATCATTCTGAATTCCCTTTTGGGTTAAATCTCAGGGCAAGATGTTTTTGTGCTTCATTGACTTCCGGGCGGCTTTTGATTTGGTTGACTGCAAGCGCCTCTGGCTCAAGCTGGAAGCCTTGGCCATGGATCCCCATTTACTATTCTTGATTATTGCTATGCATTCTAACAACTTCTTGCAGGTCCGTTATACTCCCCAGAACCAGTTAACAGATAGCTTTCCTGTGCCTAGAGATGTGCGGCAGGGCTGTATTTTGGCCCCCACCCTTTTCAATGTGTTTCTAAATGGAGTAATAGCTCACCTAGCGGGATTTGATATTCATGCTCCTTAGTTGGGCAATCGAAGGATTACCGCCTTCTTATATGCAGACGACACCATCCTTCTGTCACAAACTAGAATTGGTTTGTTGAGGTCAATGAAGCATTTTAATGCTTATTGCACGCAAGAGCATTTAGAAATAAATTTTACTAAAACCAAAACAATGATAGTGGGTGCTGGACCCAGAGCAACATTGCAGAAGTGGTACATAGGACCAAATACCATAGGTCAGATTTATTCATATAAATATCTGGGGGTCATAATTACCCCAAACCTTAAATGGAATACCCACTATAGGACGGTTAGGAATTCGGCCCTTAAAACTGTCGCTGTACTGCTTAAGCTGTATTTTACCAAGAGTGGGAGACTGGTTGTTCCAGCTTTGAGACTGTTTAAGGCCAAGGTTCTGAGTTCTATCTCCTATGCATTTCCTCTTTGGGGGTTGAAGTTTCTAAACCATCTGGAACTGGTTCAAAATACATTTCTCAGAACTCTGTTGGCAGTCCCAAGGGGTACTCCCCAGGTGCTACTGCATTGTGAATCAGGCTGTCTTCCATTGAGCTCTAGTCTAAAAATTTGTCTGCTCAAATATTGCTGAAGACAGCAATGTTCAAAAATACGAACAACCCCCTGATTTTGGCAGCTTTAGGGAATAATCTTTTGGTTCCATGGGAAAAAACAATAGCTGTGGAAATCACCAAATTGGGCTTTTCAAAAGTATTTATTGGCTAAGGGCCTTTTGGGAGCAGTGTCCTTGATAAACAATGAATTTTGGACCAAACACAAGAAGAAAACATTTTATTGGACTCCCAAATGGTTGCCCCTCTGTATAAATAGATGTCCACTCCCCCGCTGGTTATATTTTTGCTTGGCCTTACTCCCAGGGAAGAGTTGCCTTTACAAGGTACAGGCTGAATGTTTTCCCCTCTGCAAATTCTAGAGGGTTGCCAGGTCGGAATTCCCTGGGAGGACAGGATTTGTGCTTTGTGTGCCTCTAGGAGGGTCGAAACCTTGGCTCATGTGATCCTGGACTGTCCGGCTTACCAGCCCCTTAGGCTGAGGTATCTAAGTTTTTGACGGCCGACTCTGTTCGGGGGGAATCTCGAATTTTAGCGAATCTCTTTAATCCAGCAGACTCGACCAAATCCAGGGCGTTGGCCAACTTTTGTTATCAAGTTTCTTTGATTTGAGCTCAACAGTCTGAGGTAACAGTGGAAAATCTGAAGTGAATTATAATTCTTTAAATTTAATTATTGATAGGCTTTATATACACATTTGCTATTATTTGGGTGTGCATTGTTAGGCTATCTGTGTATTATATGTGGTCTAGTCCATTTCAGTTTTAACTTGTATTAATCTAAATATTTATATTTGTGTCTATATTATATACCTTCTAACATTGTGTTTGTTAGTTTGCAAAAACCTATGGGTTGAACAATAAACAATTACTTACTTACCTACTTATGGTTACATCTTGTTATTAAAATACAGCTTCTCTTCTGTTGTGCCCCTTTCCCCCATGTAAGCAAAACACCCCCTTCACCCAGCACATGAAAAACAACTAGAAAATGTAAAGTTCTTGGATCAAATATGCAGGACAAGAGCAAGGTTCCAAATTGTATAGGTATTTCAGTTGCCCAAATTATCTCAGTCATCATTCTAGACTTTATTTGCATAACTAATTTTCTGGAAGTGCTAGGAGATAGAAAATTCTGAACTGGGTTGCTCATCCATCACAGTTTTCACTGGTCCAGCAGGTGCCAAATCCTGACAGGTGCTGTCTACTGGACCAGGCATGATGAGAGGTAATAGAAATATATTTTGGCAGTTGCGTGGCATCTTTCAGGAGCTCAATAGCAGTAGAGATTTCATTGGTCTGATATGGATTTGTTTCTGCTCTTTAGAATATGAAAACAGCCTAAGTTACTACTGAAACATATTTTGAGACAGAATCTGTAAGCATCTATTCTTGGATTATTATAAACAAACACCCCTAAGCTTCAGCATCCTCACACTAAAAGCAAAATGTTGCCACCAGTCCTACAACGTGCAAGACAATCTTTATTTTTATGCATCAGTCTCGCATCTTTCAAAACTGGCTTGCATGGCAATCAAATAGTCCTTACAATTTTTATTTTGTGTGTTAGGACGTATTGCCATGATAGTCTGTCTCAGCAATACAGCTTCATATGCAGCACTACATTAGGACAGGGGTGGGGAACCTCAGGACCAGAGACCAGATGAGGCTTGCAATTAGTTTTTATTTGGCTCAGAGTCCTTTCCAATTCCTGAATCCAGTATTAAGGCTGCTTGCCCACATCACCTGGCCCAGCGAAACTCCCAGCATGGAATCTTATGGCTGGGAATCTTACGCTTCTCTCCAAATGTAGGCACGGGGGTAAAAACTTCATCAGCTTGGTCCTGCGACATTTTTGCTTATGATTATTATTATTA
>QEPC01006720.1:2496700-2508415 GCA_003113815.1 Sphenodon punctatus | reverse complement strand
GTGGTTCTGATCCACATCCCCTCTTCCACGTGTCTGTGGCAGCTGAAGCCCCTTCCTCCCTGTACATACAACTTGCTCCCTCTCCCTCTTCCCACCCTCCTGTTACTTTCCCTCTCTTGGTCTCTAACTCTCATTCCCTCTTGTCACCCTCATTTTAAATTTTTTTTGAGATTCCACTTTATTCAGTCAGCGTGCAGCTATGCTGTTGACAGCTGTGCTCCTTCTTGTGTCTCCGCCCTGAACACCTAATGCACTCCCCCACCCCCCACCAGTTCAAGTACTCACGAGTTTAACAAACCTCTATCCTATCCCTGATCAGTTGCCTCTTTTCAAAGTTGAAGAGCCCTCATTTTTAGACTCTCCCCCTACTGAAGCCATTCTGTAAGTTTGATAATCTTTGTTGCCCATGTCTTTCCCCACTTCTACAAAGAACTGGATTTCTCCAAGTTCCTTTTGAGATGAGGTGACCAGAACGGCACATGGTATTCAAGGAGTGATGCACTATGGATTTATATAGGGCCCTGATGTTATTTTCCATTTTATTTTCTGTTCCTATCCCAATAATTCCTAGCATTCCGTTTGCTTTTTTGGCCACTCCTGCTTATGGAGGTGATTACTTTCAGAGAACTGTCCAAACAGTTTGGATTCCTAACTGTTTAAACCACAATATGCATTTGGAATTGATCCTCAGACTCAGAACAAGCTATTTACCCTGCTCTTCTCACCTCACTTAAAAAGAAAATCTGGATACAACCTTAGTATGGTGCCACTATCACTCCACTTTACTACAATACCCGCATGCACATGGATACATAATCACATGCATCTTTTCTAGAACAGTTGTAAGCTAAGTTGCTTTCAACTTTTCACTTTTAGTTGCAGACATATCATAAAGAATCAACTCTAAATTGATGAGCAAGACAACAAATGACACTATGTTACAGCAGCTAGCTGACCCACTCTGTTGTGAATTTCCCCCAATTCAACCTACACATTGGCACACACTCTTGTATGTACTAGCAATGCATTCAAAGTTTGGGATGATTAACACAACAGGCCTGGGATTCCAGCTTCACAGGGAATCCATTCTGCTTTGTTAATTAGATTAATGATCCAGAAGGCACAAGTCTTGATAATTTTTGCACTTGTACTTCATATGGAAACTCTCCAAAGACCCCAAGCTGTCGAACTCTGGCACAGAGATCATTATTGCTATTCAAGCAACCAAGGAAAGGTCACTCACAATAATTTTATTTCCTATCAAACACAACATCCACAAAACAGATGGGCTGAAAACCAATGTTTAGGTTACTTTAATCCTATACAGTATTTTACAGTCCTACTTCTGGATTTATACTGACCTATGGGCCTAATCTTTTAAGAACCTAAATTAATCTAGGATTGTGCAAATATGGTGGCGATTCCCAATACTACATGTTTTTTATTTATTTCATGCACTAATGAAAGAAACCTGCAATTACCTTTAGTAGAGACCTACATACTGGACTGAACTAACAGGACTCAGTTAGATTCAGGAGCTCTCCGGGCCCAAGCCTCAGATCAGGTTGGGCTTCCCTGTGGACAAGAGGTCTCAGCCCTATCGGGTGCTGTGATAGCATGGTGCTCTACAGAGAGGGGTGTGACCACACCAGGAGAAGAGTAGAACAATTTAACCCCACCCTTTCTCGGATGGGCCTCTCACCTCTGGAGCCGTGATGTCACAGCCCTCTATGCAGAAAGTGGCAGGGTTACAGCATATCCCCACCCCCGTCCTGATGTGGAGTACCTTGAACTCAGGGCAAATCCATCCTATCTGTATCAGGAGAGACTGAGCTCAAACCAGATTTCTGAGCACAAGTAGGGCACACATCTCCAGATTTATAACTGTCAATGTACTTATTACTAATGCAGACATTAATACTATAGAGACTAGACGATACACTGTTTCTTGAAAACCTAAGCTGACACAATCTTTGTGAAGGAACAGGTTGTAATGAGCCCATTCATTGCCCTTCAAGGCTCTTCATGATGTTGCTGCTCTGCGAGTCTCCTGTTCCCTAAACAGTCTTACCCTCCTCTCTCATGCTGCCCTCTATGCCTGGAACTCCTCCACCAAACACATACACACTGCTCCCTCCCCTCAGATATCTCCTAAAAACCAACTTCTTCCCCATCAGCCTTTCCCTAGCTCCTCATTCCCATAGATTTCTCAGTTTCTCCTTATTTTATTTATTTATTTATTTATTTAATTTAAATAAATAAATAATTATCCCACTACCATCCTGCCCTTGGCAGCTCGGGGTGGCTTACAATTAAAAATATAAAAGAATTAGAATACACAATAAAACCCAGCACAGCATAAACATCAAGAACTCAAGGATAAAAAGATTTTTTTAAAAAACATACCCCCAACCTCTCCACCCATCCCCCTCACCAAACACCTGGTGAAACAGCCAGGTCTTACAATTCCTGCGGAAGGACTGACGATCTGGGGACAGGCGGGCCTCCGTTGGGAGAGAGTTCCATAGCCACGGAACTGCCACCAAGAACGCTCTCTTCATCATCGCCACCTGGTGGGATCTCAAGGAGGCAGCTCCTCACCGACCGCAGAGGCCAATCCAGGGAATGAGGTGGTCCCACAGGTATGTGGGGCCCAAGCCATATAGGGCTTTATAGGTAAGAACCAACACCTGGAATTGGGCCCGGAAGACTATGGGCAGTCAATGCAGAGGAATGAAGCACCGGTGTTATAAGCTCACAGCAACCCATCCCCATAAGGAGGCAGGCCTCCATGTTCTGCACAAGCTGAAGCCTCCAAATCGTCACCAAGGGAGGCCCACATAGAATGCGTTTCAGTAGTCTAATTTCGAGGTGATGAAGGCATGGATGATAGCAGCAAGGCTGAAGTCTGAGACATATGACCAAAGTCGCTGCACTAGATGCAACTAACAAAATGCGCTCCTCGCAACAGTCGCCACCTGAGCATCCAAGCGGAGCTGCGAATCGAGGAACACTCCCAGACTTAGAACCTAAGGGACCAGGGAGGAACGAACACTATCAATGATGGGGGCTTCAAATCCCCCCCAACCCCACCCACCAGCATCACCTCCATCTTGTCAGGATTCAGCCTTAGGCGGTTCTCACCCTCATCCAATCCCCCACAGCCACCAAACACTGAGTAAGCACCGAGACTGCCGGGCCTGGGTCAACTGAAAATGAGAGATATAGCTGGGTGTCATCTGCATGTTGATGACACCGAACACCAAACTCCCTCATGACCTCACCCAAAGGCTGCATGTACACATTGAACAGGAGAAGGGACAGAACAGATCCCTCCTGAATTCCATATGTAAGATACCAGGGAAACAAAGAATGATTCCCCAGCCCCACATGCCGAGTCCTTCCAGCCATAAAAGAGCAGAACCACTCAAGAACAAGTCCACCCACCCCAGCATGGTCCCGCAGGCGAGGCACCAACAACTCATTATCAACAGTATCAAAAGCAGTCGATAGATCTAACAAAAATCCATATAGTTGACTGACCCTGGTCTAACTCACAGCAAATGTCATCGACCAAGGCCACAAGCGCAGTCTCAGTGCCATAACCCGAGCAAAAGCCAAACTGCGAGGGATCCAGAAAACTGATGTGGCCCAGATGCCCCTGAAGCTGATGAGCACCACCTGTTCAATAACCTTCCCTAAAAAGGGATACGTCTTATTCCTTGTGTGTCTTATTTTTCAGGAGGACCCACCACCTCCGCTTGTAAGTAAGCTAAGCATATGCAACTTCAACTTCATGAACGTACTCCCACCCCCCTCTATTCCCCAATCTCTTGTCCATTCTAGACTGTAAGCCTCTCAGGCAGGAACCCATCTCTAATCTTTAGAGTTAAGCATCAGACACACGCTGTTAGTGCTATATAAATATAAAACAACAATGTACACAATTTTTAGAACTACTGATTTGCCAGAAAGTATACACAATACTGAGTAAAGATGAGGAACAAAAAATGTTATAGGGTGTGTAAAACTTTACAACCACTAAAAACAATTTATTCAGATTTTTTTGCTGTGAATAGTAGAGTATATCCAATTGATTAACATGCTGGGTGACTAATGACTTGAATGTCAGGGGACAAACTGCTGAAAGCCAAAAATAAAGCTTTATCTAATCCTTCACTTATAAATATATCCTTGATCAACCTCATTAAACAAAACCAGGTTTTGGAGTCCGTTAATACAGCTCTTCTCTCTCTAATAACAAACTTGGGAAGCTTCTAAAAGCATATAAGATCTTATGACAAAAATAAACAAAGACTACTACGCTCAGGTATAGACATTAAACTTTTTAACTCTACTAGGATTTATCAACCATACATTTCACTACCTTTAAAAAGGAAATTGTTTTGTAAAATAAACTTCTCTCTTTGCACAGCTTTCTAAAGTAAAATCACAGAAGTCCATTTTCTTTTAGGCTCCTCCTTCAAGCTTTGTTTAATTAAATTACTGCCCGAGAATTTATTTACATCAAATATATCATCTCTACTCAGTCTCATCCAGTTAATTAGATTCAAGAAGAGACTCAGGAAGCTAAAATTTGCAATTTGTGGGTTAAGAAAAACAGACTACAATATTAACGAAAACATGCAAACAATTTCAAGGGAATACTTAGCCCTATATTTATCTACTTCTCCCAAAGTCTGAAATGCAACAGCAGGCACTCATTCAGTGTTCCCTTTGCCTAGCTAATAAACTAGAAAGCTCAATAAAAAAGAAATGAAAATAAAATTCAGCCCAAATGGAGTCAAAGTAGTTCAGACCATATCTTTTCTTGAACCAACTTTAAAATGTCTGTCCCCAGCTATTACGTTTGGACCAACACAGCAAGCACACTCTCCCTCTAGGCTAATAAAGGTAGGTTCATAGGCCAAAGCAGAGGGCAAATTCCAAAAAGGACCCCTCTCACAGAGAATGCCCTGCTAGCAACTCCGCTAACTCGTTTACAGTGAGTGGGCTCTAGCTCAGGTGTTTCTGCTGATCTCTCAGGAATTACTTCAGCTCTGGATCCCACCCTCTCTCTGTTTCAGGGCTAAAAAGCACAAAGCATCATTAAATAAAGGGGATAGAAAAGGTCAACTCTGGACACTTAAGACCATGATTTGCAACACAGGAAGAGCGAGTGGTTTGCCTAGGTTTTTGTGTGGGTTTTTTGGTCCATAATTTCCACTGGCCACCCTCCTCACTATTGGGACAGGCGGAGCAGAAAAGAAGGGAGAAGCTGAGATGTTCCTAGTTTGTTTTTCTTGTCTTTGGGGGGGGGAGGGGGGTAGTCTTCACGGAGTACTTCACAGTAGCACCTAGACAAAACCTAACAGGTCCATATACCCATACATGGGGAGGTTTATAGCTCCACACCATGCTACTTTTCCCATTCCTTTTTCTATACCATATGAAATTATTCTACCCTTCTTTTCCATCTGACCTCTGCTCTCTTCACACAGACCTCTGCTCTCTTCACACAGGCGCAGGTGCATGGGAGGACAGGTGGACGACACGGTAGGTTGCCGGTGCATGAGGGTGCGTTCCCACTGACCCCCCCACCATCGACCCACATGCACAGAGCATCCAGCATTGGTGCCTATTGCTCCGTCATGGGTGGAGATGGGTGTTATGTGAAAGCCACGGTGTTCCCTCAGATGCCTACTCATCCCCCTCACGACATTTGAATGGATGCCTCCCCCACCCGCACACATGGGCGGGGGAGGTGGCATCCATTTGAAATGCACCACTATTATTAATAGGAGTTTCAGCTTTCAAAGCAGAGTTTTAAGACATGCTCCGCTATTTTACATACAACATTCTTTGCCTTTGGAAGAATGACTAATAAAATTCAACATTTTGTATCTTCAAAGCTCTGGACGAACCTTAACTAATCCTCACAAACATCCCTATTAGTTAAATCAAGTGTTGTTATTACCATGCCGGTGTAAAAGATGGGGGGGAAAAGAACAAAAGATGGCTTCCCAAGGCTACAGTGTGAGAAAACAGCATTCCAGATTAGAACTTTACAGCCAGCTGTAAAAACAAAATCAGATTTGTATCATACTCACTGAGGCTCCTCGGGTTATTACTCTTTCGTGCTAGTATATCTGAGAAGGATTATGCAAGTCCTATTATATTTTCTTCCCGTTATGCCAAGTCATTCTTTTAACAAAATAATTTCATCAAATTTTCAAGCACATATTTATCAATTTCTGCACTTATTCACAAAAATGTACACACTATTAATTCACAGAAACTACTACTTTACATGAAAATTCCCTCCAGCAAATCATAATGTAGGAAGTTTGACCAGTACACCTGAATTTAATTGTAAGTATCACTACCAAGCTCAAATTCATATTTCTAAACATTTCCCTATGTTTTACTAACAGTATCTTAGTATCATAGTTTGCTAACGCTAAGAGTCAGCTATATCAAGAATCATTTTCAGTGTTATAAAGTTGGGACTGCAGTCCTCAAACCATTGACTCAGAGTAGTTAATGGGACTTCAATAGGATTACCCTGAAGTCTATGATTGGAGAATTGGAGCCCTGTGCAGGGATAGCTGTTTTAAAACAAACATTTATGTCCATTGTTTACTTGCAAAAATCATAGTCGTACATCTGCAGTTTAAACCTAGGAGATCTTGGGGCACAAACCTTGTGTTTCAGTCGGTTACTTTAAGTGGTTCAGAACACCTCTGAGCACTGTAAAGGCACATAGACAATAGGAACAACAAATAAAAGATCACTATAGGCTTAACAAAAGCCTGTTTTTGTAAATTTTAACTTTTGGCTGAAATGAGATAAGTTGCTACAACATTTCACTATTACTAACATAAGCATACAGCTCAACTGTCCTTTACATTGGTTTCCTATTTCAGATTAACTGACCTGAGTGTCAGTGGCTCTCATCCTGAAATCCCTTTTCTTAGAAGAAGCCACTGCTTTAAAACCTTTAGAAGAATCCTTCCTGCACAGCAGTGTTTGCAGGTCAATTTGGGTGGCTGAGAGATTTGCACTGAGCAATGGTGTGTAACAACTGCTAAAATGAATATTGTAGGACCACTAATTTTTCTTACAGGAACAGGCCATTATTACAGCAATTTAAATTCTATTAGTCTTGACTTAATTAAAATCATAACTTTGCTAAGCAATACCCATTACTGAGTCCCTAACTGGGACCAGAACTTTACCCTGGAGCTACAGGAATAACGATGACTGCAGATCTTCACTCTCCTGACTCTTATCTGCAGCCTTTCTTAAATAGTTTGTTCAAATTAAATGCCTTCCATCTGCACTTTGCAATGACAAAAAACAGATATTTCTATAAAGAAATAATATCAGTTGTGTATTAGTGTTTCTTCAATTCATTCATCCATCCTGTTTCTATTACTTAATACCAACAGAAGGCTCCGTGTGTTAGGCATTGTCTCTTCTGTCACGAGATTCCTTTTTTGTTTTAAGTGCTCTTGAATATGCTACTCTAGACAGCCCTTGAGGAGTTCTCAGATTTCATTCATTCCAACTGCTTTATCAAAGTAGTTATCTAGGAGTTGTGTTATTGTCCTGTGCACATCTTTGTGCAATCCAACATATTAAAAACAGCAAATCTCTCTCAGCTTCCACAAGGAAGATCTGAATTAAGAAAAATTTGAAACGATTACATGAACTCTCTCCATGCCCATTCTCAGACCTGCTTCGGAATTTTTTACACTCTTTGACAAATATATTGCCGAGCATAGTTCCCCAAACGCCCATTGACCCCATTCCACAGGGTCTCTCTTTCAAGCCCTTCTGTCTCCTCCAGCTGCCTGCCCTGTCATTCACTGACCATTTCCCCCCTTTATTTCTCTCCAGCTTTCCCACATGTTTGTTCTGTCATTTGCCAGGTTTTCATGCTGGTTATTGCACAGCCACTTCTGACCCTTGCTCCTATTTAGTTCTTCCTGTTCTTTCCCAATGGTATTACGCCCAACAAGGCACTGGAGCCCTGAGGAAAAGCTATAAATCACCGTGTGCAGTACGTTCCAACATTTAAATCAGGAACTGTCAGGTAGGTGCCAAATGAAAGGGACAAGAACTTTAAAGCAAAGTTTTCAAGGAAGGAATGAAGTCAGCTTTTGTAGGGACAGCAGGTTGTAAAACAAGCCACCCACTCAGAGTTTGTCTCAAAGACAGATGTTCTTTTACTTTGCATTTGCTTATAGTGTTCTCCTCAGCCCACTTAGGAAAGCAACTCCTTAATTAATTGCCATTCAACTTCATTTAGAGTAAGACCAAAGGGTATCCACAAATATACACCATAGCCCAGAAGACAGCTAGGTGGTTGGATTTTATGTCTGTTTTTAAAGAAGGCATGGATTTTCAGGCATGAGCTCCCCGTCTCAGGAGAACACACGCTTTTAGTTTAGATTAGAAAAGTATTCCGATAGGGAGCCATCAAGGATGTATGGGGCAAAGAATGGTCCAGAGAAAGGACGTTACTCTCTACTTCAAGCCAGAACCTGGTAATTTCTCCTTGCCAGCTGTTTCATCTCATTTCCCCCCTGACTCCTCAGTTAAAGGAGTCTCACTGCTGCATGATTTTGCCACCTCACACCCATTTCCCCCAGCCTCAAATAAGAAGGAGCCGAGCAATGACGGAGAATCTGTTATTTAGCAGTCGCTATAGGAAGCGGCGGCAGCGGCAAAGGGAGTGGGAGTGATCGAGGGCGCTAGTGCCCCGGCATTCACCTCCTCGGCAGGCAGGGAGCGCGGGGATCGTACCGAGGGCGAGACGCTGCGAGTCCCTTTTAACGAGCTGGGCGAGCGGCGTGGAGCACCCACAGGTCCCGGCTCCGCACTGGAGTCGAGAACCGGCCCATCTCCCGAGAGCTGCTGGAGCGAACAGCCTCCAGCAGGTGAGTTTGCCGCCCCGGGCCGGCTCTGGGGCGCAGAAGTTGGCTCCACGCGGGCGCGCTACCCGCCAGAGCGAGAGCGCGGAGACCCCCCGGCGTCGTTACCTTGGGGTTGGCGAGGAGCTGGTGCTCGTCCTGGTGGAGGAGCGCGCGGGAGTGGGACTGGGAGTTGTTGACGTAGATCTGGAGGCAGGGGTAGAGCGAGGTGCCCTTGCAGTCGGCGCCGCACGTGAAGGTGCACTCGAAGCGCTCGCTGATCTGCTGCACCGACAGCACCGTGCAGTTGGCGGCTTTACCCTGCAGATCCTGCAGCGCCGGGTTCAACCAGCAGAAGCCCAGGATGAAGAGCGATACGATGCCCGAGACGATGAGGAACAAGCCCAGCCGGATGCTTTTGTCCTCGGCCTCCGTGTACTCGTAAGCCACCCGGATCTTCGCCATCTCCCGCTCGCTCGAGGCCCCGCCGGGGGGGCGCTGCCCGAGAGCAAGAGCGGGAGCCTCCCGGCAGCGGCGAGAGCGGGTGCGAAACAACAAAGGGGCGGCGAGCGAGCGAGCGAGAGCCGACGGCGGCAAACTCCCTCCGCTCCAGCTGCTGAACTCCCTGGTGGCGGGAGGGCCAGGGCGACTCCTCGCTCGCTCCCAGCACTCACCTCCTCCTCCCCCAGGGGCCAGAGGAGTTTCCCGTCTCCGAGCCCTTCCTCTCGGCCTCGCCTCCCACCAATGATGGGATCTGGCAGGGAGCCGGGCAACATCTGCCATGAGGTAAGCTCCTTAGCGGAGCCCCAGCCGCTGATTGCCAGGAGACTCGCTCGCTGCCTCGGCTCGCCCAGCCCTGACCCAGCGGCGGCTGGAACAGCAGCAGCAGCAGCTCCCTCCCATCAATCTCCTCTCGGGCGGGAGCTAAGGGACAGCTTGGCCTGGGATTAACTGCGCTGGAGATTTGCTCCAGGAAGCGCTTGATTACTATTTCGGCTTAATAGCACCAACGGGAAAATCCCCACCCGGGGAGGAGAGCGCAGAGCGAGCCACTCACTCCCTTAAGGCCCCCTCCAACGCACGTGTGTGTGTCACTTTGCAGGCAGCGCCAGACCGAGCACACGCGGCTCATTCAGGACTTGCTGGCAGAGCGGGGGCTGAAAATGAAAGGGAAACTTTCCTTCCCCAAACCCGATCTCCCCTCCTTTCCCAGCAGCGCAACAGATCCGCAAGCAACCGGAGCAAACCGGGAGGGGGGTGGTCAAGTACTGGGTGAGGACAGCAATCGCGGCGTGCAGAAGAGCGCCCGAGCTGCAACCTTCTCTGAACGTCCGAACTGGTTTCCACCATCGTCTTCGAAACACAACAGCTCCTAATGCAGCAGCGTTTTCATACATCCTTCACGCACACCCCCGTTTACACACTCATTTCCTTTCTAGAGTTATAGAATGCAGTTTCTGTGACAGATAACTTTAAATGTTAGGTTACCCTCTGACTTGTACATCAGCTTGACCTTCATCGTCCACTTGCACCTTACCTTCAAACCATACATTGATTCCCTAGCCAAATCATGCCGCTTCTCCCTTCACAACATGGCTAAGATCTGCTCTTTTCTGTCCGTCTTTTCTGCCAAAACTCTCATCCACACCCTAGTCATCTCACGCCTTGAATATTATAGCCCATCTCATGCCTTGACTAGTGTAGCCTCCTCCTCGCTGGCCTTCCCCACTCTCACCTTGCTTCCCTCATCTCTCTTCAAAACTCTGCTGCTGCCAGGATCATCCACCTAGCCTGTCGCTTTGACCATGTGCAGCCGCTCCTCTCCTCCCTCCACTGGCTCCCCCTTCCTGAGCATAATCTGCATAAGCTCCTCATCTTCAACTACAAAGCCCTTCACACCCTCGCTCACCCCTACCTCTCTACCCTGATTTCCTTGCGAACCCCTGGCAAGCACTCTGCTCCTCCTCCATCACCCTCCCACGCCTCCCTCAACTGCCTTCGTCCGGTCTCCCTCGCTGCCACGCATGCCTGGAACTCCCTCCCTCCCTGCCCTTGCCCCCACCCCTTCAAGTCCCTCCTCAAAACCCACCTCTTCCACTCCTCCCTTCCCAACTCCTGCTAATCATCCCCACCCAGGATTATCCCCCACCTGTTATCTGCAAACTCCTATTTTACTGTAACCAAGCCAAGAACGTGTACCTGAGTTCTTGCATCCTCATGAATGTCGCTTCCCTTGTCTCCCCTCTCCCTGTCTTTAGATTGTAAGCTCTCGGCCAGGGACTCTGTCTATTTTATTCTCTGTAAAGCCCCAGGTATATTGCTGGTGCTATATAAAAGCTTAGAATAATAATAATAAGGTACAGTTCTATCATTCCCCAGACATACAAGCCACAAAGGCCTTTTATTTATTTATTTATTTAAATTCATATGCCACTTCTTCCCCAATCTTTGCTTTGAAAGGGGCTAGAGCACTTACAGCCTTGAGCTATTAGGCACGGACGCTGGTCCCAGTCGTTCCAGCATCTCACCGTTCATTTTTTATAAAAGCCCATAGCACAGGCTTTGCCAGAATTTTTGCCTATGACCTCATTTGGAGATTTAAATATAATCCCATGAGCTGAGACAACAGCAAAAGCATATAAAGCACACCAAATAGCAATCAGGCCTACAACGCCAGCTGCAGGTAGCATAACACCACCGAGACTGCATGCCTGAACACATTTATTTATTATTATTAACAAACATTTATATAGCACCAGCAGTGTACCTGGCACTTTACAAAGTAATAAAATAGACA
>QEPC01006720.1:2478401-2493862 GCA_003113815.1 Sphenodon punctatus | reverse complement strand
AGGCATGGGGGGCAGCAAGTGAGAAGGGACGAAGGCGCTTAGGGGAGCAGGGAAGGCGTGGAAGGGTGAGAGAAGGGACAGAGGAGGAGCGAAGTGCACGGGCTGGAGTATGGAGGGTGGTAAGTGCAGAGAGGTAGCGGGGAGCCTGCTGCTCCTCCTCTCCAACTCCAGACCATATCTGCCCCTTGCCTAGGTCACTGGTTGAAGGGAGGAGGAGGAGGGGAGATGTGTGTGGGAAAGGGGTAGGTTCTACATGGGCTCTGAACCCTCTCCTTGGTCTCTTGTCCAGACTCTAAATCCTCCTCATCCCCAACCTAATTGCTGGTGCCTGACTTCACACCCACCACACAGGTGGATAGGACCCAGGCAAAAAGGATTAGGCTACCCAAGTCACCCTATTCTTAAGCATCAATTCCTCTCCCAACTGAAGCAGCATTGTGCAAAGAAAGGGTGTGGCAAAGCAAGAATTTGAAGAAACTGTGAGTTTAATACTAGCACTTTAGCTCATTCTTTTTAACAATGCTGCTGCTAAACCAGCTTTTGCTAAGCCAACACACATTATTATTATTATTATTATTATAAGCATTTATATAGCGCCAGCGATGTACCTGGCGCTTTACAGAGAATAAGAGACACGGTCCCTGCCCGAGAGCTTACAATCTAAAGACACCCACCCCCAAACAACTTACAGTAATTAAAACAATGTTGTACATAAAATACCAATTCCACCTCTCCCCATACCCAGGCACCCCAAACCCACCTCTCTTCCCGTTCCACCCATTCCCACTCTCTTGCCTCTCACAAGATTTCCAATTCCGAGCCACTCCCCCATCTCTCACCCGGAAGCGCATCCACCCCACAAGCCCAATACGCTGCCCTCTCACTGAGGGGTCGTGGCTATATCATGCCCCACACCAAACCATTAACACCCCAAATTCCCTTTAAACACATCAATTCAAAAATAATTCTCTTACCTTTCTGACCACTCCTTCAATGTATCTCTTCCTAACTCCTCCCCCCTAACCCCCCCAGTCAGGGTTCCCCAAGGCTCCATCCTTGGCCCACTCCTCTATCTACACCCAATCCCTAGGCAAACTCGTTGCCTTCCACGGTTTCTAATACCACCTATATGCTGATGACACTCAACTCTCTCTCTCCACTCCTTCCCTCTTCCCCTCTGTTCAAGCTCGTCTCACCAACTGTCTCTCCGATATCTCCACCTAGATGTCTCAACACCAACTCAGACTGAACATGGCGAAAACTGAACTCCTGATCTTACCTCCCAATCCTTCCTCTCCCTCTTCCCATTGACAGGGTCTCCATGCTCCCTGTCCCCCAAGCACGAAGCTTGGGCTTCATCTTCAACTCACACCTTACCTTCAAACCCTACATTGACTCTGTGGCCAAATCCTGCCGCTTCTCCCTCCACAACATTGCCAAGATCTGCCCCTTTCTGTCTGTCTCCTCTGCCAAAACTCATCTACGCCCGTGTCATCTCACGCCTTGACTATTGTAACCTCCTCCTCGCTGGCCTTCCCCGCTCTCACCTTTCTTCCCTCATCTCTGTTCAAAACTCTGCTGCCAGGATCATCCACCTAACCCGTCACTTTGACCACGTGCAGCCTCTCCTCTCTCCACTGGCTCCCTCTTCCTAAGTGTATTCTGCACAAGCTCCTTGTCTTCACCTACAAAGCCCTTCACAACCTCATTCCCCGCTACCTCTGTGCCCTGATCTCCCTCCAAACCCCTGCTCAACCACTCTGCTCCACTTCCATCCCCTCCCACGCCTCCCCTGCTCCCCCAACCGCCTTCATCCCTTTGCCCTTGTCTGCCTTGCCCCCACCCTCCACAACTTCAAGTTCCTTCTCAAAACCTACCTCTTCCGTTCCACCCTTCCAACTCCTGCTAAGCATCCACACCCAGGTTTATCCCCCACCTGTTATCTGCAAACTCCCAATTTACTGAAACCAAGCCAAGAAGGCTTGGTTGCATCCCTGGTCTCTCCCTCTGTTCCCCCTTCCCTGTCTCCCCTCCCCATCTTTAGATTGTAAGCCCTTGGGCAGGGACCATGTCTATCTTATTCTTTGTAAAGCGCTGGGTACATCGCGGGCACTGTATAAATGCTTATAATAATAATAAAATGGATTCCCCACCTTGAAATCCCCCACCCATTCCTCCAACTCTCACCTGAACAAATTCCTTCCCCCAGCCTAGTCCCCCCCCCCCCCCACACACACACACAGGGGCTATCGTTAACCTATACAGCTACTCAACCTGCCCCCTTCCCACTCTCCCATCTCTCACTCGAGTCTTCCCAATGTACTCCACATCAATCCTTTCCACTTTCCCCGTGACATATCCACATAAAATACAAACATCTTCATAGCAATACAATGCAAAAAAATCAAGGTAGCAATATAAGGGAGGCTAAAAGAAGCAGTAATAAAATGACAACTCTTTCAGGACAGAAGAGCTTTGTGGCCATGGGCACACGATCCAAGAACAGTTGGCACTCTTCAGCTGCCGCCTGATGACTGCCAATAGTTTGATCCCCTTATGAAGGCTGAACCTGAAGGGGAAAGTGGATGGTACCAATCCTCCATCACTCCAGCTTCAGGGAGAGGAAAACAGCCCACGGGCAGCCAAGCCCCTTCCCACCACCTTTTAAACACTTATTCGCATTTTATTATTTTCTAATAAAATCCATAAACCTGTGTACTAAATTGTTTGCCAGCTTCTTAGGGAGAATTCTGATTTTGTTTAGAGCCAGCAAGTGTTTTACCACTGGCATCAGTAAAGACGAGATGTCACCTTTAATCTTTCAAAAGATTATGCAGGACTGTAAGCTCTAAACTATTTGCACGGAATCACATCAAAGGGAGGATTGTATGTGGCCTGTAGATTGTCTTCTCTAAAGCAGACATTGAGAAAGGCCAGTGTGTGTTTTCAGTCATTGTGGACTAGTTCACTAAAACAAAAATATAGTCCACGGCCAAGCGTTGCATAGCTGTGAGAAATGATGATTAAGTCTCTCCCACTTCATATGCACTAACAGTGCCAGTTGAATTCTGGTTCCAAAGTCTTTATTATAGTCAGTTATGTAAAAGGAAAAGCAGTGGTATTTCAGATAGAAATGTTGAGCTAGTTGCTATTAACATGGCCATAAAAACTGGACAAGAGGGGGAATAATACAGGGTGAAAACAGACATGCACGTAACTGCTTTAACACTACTTTAAAATTTCTTATGCATGTTGCAGGGCTGTATTGGTGCCCTGTGCAGCCCTGCAACATACATAAGAAACATAAAAACAGTGTTAAAGTGGAGTTATGGTGAGCCACTTTGCCATTCCACTGCAGTGGTGTTTTCTCATTGTCCAACCATTTTAGGTGAGCTAAACTACACATCCTCCAAATGTTGCATTCAGCGCAATTTGGCAAGAAGACTATTAGAAACCTACTCTGTGTCAGGAATATAAATGCTTTAGAATAGTATCCTAAAAGTAAAACACTGGCCAGCTAACATACATCAAACATGTTGATAGTACCTAATGTTTGCAGAAATGGAGCAATGTTCCTAGGTCTAAGTAAATATTTGTACCTTTAGTTCCTCACTCTCAATCCATTTAATTTGGTGGTGTTTTTTAAATACATAATTTTTATAACCATTTAATATTTTCACCCACACACCCAGGGCCATGCAGTACTTAACTTGTGACACTTTAGTGAACCACACACCAGGTGTGTGTTGTAATAAAACCTTGGGATCTACTCCCACCCTTTTTCATGACAACTAATTCTAAAATAATAAAAGGTGTTTCTCTGTTTCAAAAGGGAAGGGTTCAATAGTAAAAAAAAATATTGTTTTTCCAATCCTCATCACTGTTCCTCCACCTACTGTGAGACTAATCTTCAGTAATGGGCATGATACTGGGTGCCCATAGGGGAGAACCTGCGCCACTTGTGTCTGTTGAGTTTGCAGAGTGGAAGGTTTTCTAGCATTGTCTATAATTTCAAGAACATTCCGAGGTACATTTTCCATCTCTCTTACCCCATGGATCAGCCACGCTGTGAAATTTAACACATTCAGACTTGGGTGCAGAGTTTTCTTGCACAATAAGTCCTTGGAAAATAAGTTCGTTCACATTTGTAGAGGTAGTATGTTGAGTTGGAGCTCGAGAATGGCTGAATACCAATGCTGATGAGCCCAAGCTGGTGTGACCGGAATCGGACGTGCCCGAGCCATTCAAACTTTTTGTAAGACTCTCTTTATTAGTGCGATTGGCAGAAATGCGTAATGGTGGCTAAAATTCCACTGAATTATGACTGCATCCCCCAAGGCCTGAGGATCTATTCCTCCATGGGTGCAAAATGGTATTACTTTTGCACTGTTGTGAATCAAAAAGGTCTACATCTGGCTGACCCCATCTCATGAATAGCTTGTGAACCACGTTCTCGTTCGACGACCACTCATGTTGGTCCAAAGTGGGCCTGCTTAAAAGAGTCTGCTAAGTTATTGTCCACTCCTGGCATGTGAACAACTAATGTCTATGTTGTGGCTGATGAGACACCTCCAAATGTTCTCTGCTAACTTAGGTAAGTGGGGTGACCTTGTCCCTCCTTGCTTGTTTAAATGTCGCATTGATGTGTTGTCCGTAAGTACTTGTACCATGCGACCAGCCAGAATTCTTCTGAAGGATTTTAACGCGAGTTCTATTGCCTTCAACTCAAGGTAGGGTGACCAACTGTCCTACAACTCCTGGGACTGCCTGAAAATGGGGTGTCTTTCCCATGGTCCCACCAGCAGACAATGTCCCTGAAACCCCCCTGACCCCTGTGATCCCTCCCTTTCACAGCCTCCAGCCAGACAGCACTCCCCTTTGCCAGCGGCGCCTACCAGAAGGAGAGGGGCTGGGGAAGCGCCGACCAGGAGTGCAACAAACAGCCTTGCTCGGCGGCACCATCCAGCTCCCATGACCCCACGCGCGCTGTGCAAGCGCTCTGGGCTCGCTCCCAGATCTCTTCATTTCCCTGCAGCAGTGCCTCAGGGGCACTATGGGTTTTCTTGGGGAGCTGCACTCTTGCCCAGGCTGTAGGGCTCCACAGCAGGAGCATCTCTTCAGCTGCAGTTTCAGGGAGACCGAGCTGTCCAGGAGCCTCCCCCGGCCTCACAACGGGGACTCCACCCAACTCAACTCAGGCCAGTCAGACCCCAGGAACCCACTTGGGCGGGTCCAGGCAGGTCTAAATATGAGGGTACAAGTGACCTGTTCCCAGTGTGAACCAGGGATGCATTGCTTCATGGGACTGGCTGCCAGCATGACATTAGGTGAGGTGTGATGGGGGCAGGGAAAGGACACTGCTCCACAGCAAATAAGGGGCCAACAGTGCCCTTCCCCTGCACAGCTGCTGAATGAGGTGGAGGGAAGAATAAGCTCTAGAATAGAGAGGATTGGCTGGGATAGAGCCCACCATAGGGATCCAAGGTGTGCGTGCGTCTGTTCCTCCTTTCAACTTTCATGTTCATTTTAAGTGTGTCCCTCAAACATCCCTCAGGTGCACTCAAATGTCCCTCAAATGGAAAGTATGCGTCTTGCAAAATACTATCCTTGAGTTGCTCACCCTAACTCTAGGAAGTTGATGTGATGTTCCTTCTCCTCTAGAGACCAATGGCCCTGTATTTGTAGGCCTTGGCAATAAGCTCCCCTTCCTGGATGCATACACTGTTACCATCATATCCGGAGAAGGCAGTTGAAAGGGCATCCCTTTCAGTACGTGGTTGAGATCCCTCTGCCATACAAGGGAAGTTAGTATACTAGGAGGTACAATTGTTAGCTTGGATAGAGATGTGAAATTTGGACAGTAATGATGAACAATCCACTTTTGGTTTGGGTCAAAAAGGTAATTTTGCATAGGGCATGATCATAGGTGCCGCAGCCAGCAAATCCATTAGTCAAAGGAAGGATTTTATTCTTTGTGTAGGATGTTGTTCAAAGTAAACAATTGTGTTCATAAGGGTGACAAACCCGTCTTCTGGCATAAACACTTTTTGTTTTGCTGCATGTAAGACTGTTCTGATGCAGTTTACTATTCGAACAGGCTCCAGCTTTGATTTTTCCCTTGTCAACTATCAGCCCAAGTTTTTTTTTAAAACTGTTTTTCTGTAACTATCCTCTCAAATCTGCACAAGGGTAGTAGCATGAAATAACCAGTCTTCTAGGTACAGAAAGATACAAATTCCTTTTCTTCTCAATGCCATGATGGCTGCCATGGTCTTGATGAACGATCATGGTGCTGCTGAAAGACCAAAAGGAAGCGTTTTGTACTAGTAGTGCATAACATTTATGATAAAACACAAACATTTATGTGGTTTAGTCTTATTGGTCTATGTAAATATGCATCCTTCAAGCTGAGCTGCAAGCCAATCCTCTTTTGTTAATGAGGCTAATACATTTGGATGGCTAATATTTTGTATCTAACTTTCTTTATTAACTTATTTAATTTCCTAATATCCAGGATAGGCCTTAGCCCTCCCATCATTTTCATTACTATGAAGTATCATGAATAGAATTTTCTTTCCCGAAACATTCAGGCACCTCTTCATTTGCTCCTTTTTGGAGAAAAGAGTGGATTTCCTGTCTTGTGAGATGGGTTCCTAAAGGAGGACAGGGAAGGGGAATAAGGCTAGGGTATGGATCTGAATTGGATTGAGGAGCCAAGTTCCACTAACTCTGGGATCCAACAGAGGTTATCATTTTCCAGAATGGTAAGGAAGTATTTTAAACTAGTGGAGAAGTCAAACGTAGATTCCCAGCTCTCGACTGAGGTATGGTGGTGGTGGAGTGCATGTGGCAGAGGGTCATGACAGCTGGGGGTGGGGGGGAGAGTATTGCTGGCAAGCAGGCAGGGCAGCTGGGACAGGGAGTGGGAAAGGATGGAAGAGAGGTCAGGGCAGCTGGGGCAGGGGGAGGGTATTTCTGGCAGGGAGTCATGGCCGCTTATCCCCCCCTTAGTGGCAAAAAGTATGAAAGCCAAAAAAAAAAACTTCTTGAAAAACCAATTCGGGTCTGTTCACCACCTTTCATGGAGAACGGCCACCAGCCAATCAACAAGGAAACAGTTAAAGCCTCCTGCTGCAATTGCTCTCTTCCAAATTTTTCACCATGGCCTTATCTCTTATGGAAGGAGATTTCTCAACATTTTGTGTGTCAAATTAAAAACCTCTTGGCCAGCTATGCCCCAAGAGGAATGGGAAAAAAACCTGGAATGGATTTTACACAAAAAATGCTTTCGTTTTGTTTGTCTTTCTGTTCCCCTAATGAGAATGCTCACTACAGGCCAGTGAATAGCTAGTCAGAGTAGCTATTAGCAACAGAGTATGGGTGAAGGCAAAAATCAGTTTGTCCATCAGTAAAACCCTGGCAGACAAACATACAGTGGGAACTAATGTCTCACACTACCCAACTCCAGTTCCACAGAACTGAGGCAAAAACCAGGCTGAAATTAGAGCCATATTTCTGAGACATCAGTATGTTTTTTGCTAACAGAAAGCTACTTTAAATTCTTTAAAGAATTTAAATTCTTTAAATTTTGAAGGAAAGGGACCATTCCCTTGGGGGAGCAGCCAAAACCGACACATTAACCAAGAGAGTTTCAAGCCCCAGGAATACCTGAGCTTGTTCACCTCCCAATGCAAATTGGGAGACTCTTAAGAGTTCAAACAGTGGATCTGCTCTTTAAAGATACAATCAGGGTACAAGCTCTCCACAAAACCCCACTACATCTAGAAATGCAGGTGCAATGCTCTATTATACACAGATGAGCATTTTTCTCAACCTATCACCCCTGCACAGTGTGTCCATCGTGTCCTGCACTGGTAAAAGCGACTCCTTAGGCACTGAATATTCTTTTGTGCTGAAGGATTCACGCCCTGCAGTAACACTGCAACATCCATCCCGCCACAATCCAATTTATGCATGGCCCACAAGGAGCCAAATGCAGTTGCCAATCACTTTAACCAGTTCGGAGATGAATCACAACAAGGGGAGAACACCTCCCTACCTGCTTTTACAGTCTAAGAAACCAGAGCCATTGGGGCAAAAGCAGAACAGTGTTCCCGGGAAATCCACAAACACATATTAGCCAAATTAACCAAGACGCCTGCTTTGGCCAAGAGTGGAGCATTAAGCATGCCCCATGACCATTTCACAAGCAATTAATAACTGCCCAATGTTAACAGGCATTGCAGAACAGGCAGTTAGTCTGTGGAGAGCCAGTAACACTTTCAATAGTCACTATCCTGTCCCTGTCAGTGATGCACACAGTCAGAGGCACAGCAGCCCAAGTATCAATCTGCATTAAACCCCGTTGCTCCCTGATGACAGGGTCCACAGATGGATGGTCCCTTTTGTCCCTAACCATAGGGGCTAGGAAAGAGACAAAGTGGGCAGGGCGCCCCTAACTGGCAGGCTGAGGGAACGAAAAATCCTCTGACCCATGAACCTCTGTCTTGTATACCAGCTGGCCGAGACGGGACGGGATGGGATACAGAGCCCAATAATTCATGCATTTCCCTCCTGGGGCTACAGAGCTTGTCCCAAATAAAGGCACAAGGCCAGGCCCCAGTTAGCCTCATGCCATCTCCTATTTTCCCTAAATTTGTGCTGGTGCTCTCCTTTTGCACATGTCCCCTTCTTCTGGGAAGGGTGATACTTACCCAGTGTCTGTCGGCTATGGGGGACTGGATGTAGATGAGCCGACTGAAGTTGAATCCTGACAAGACAGGAGGTGATGCTGGTGGGTAAGGTGGTGTGGGTTTGGCGCTCCCCATCATTGATGAGGTTTGTCTTCTGCTGGCCCCTCAGGTCTGTAGTCTGGGGGTGCTCCTGGACTGTCAGCTCCGCCTGGATGCCCTAGTGGGGACTATGGTGATGAGTATGTTTTGTCAATTACATCCGATATGGCAGCTTCAGTCATATATCTCAGACTCTGGCCTGGCCACCATCATTCATGCTTTCATCACTTCAAGATTGGACTATTCTAACGCGTTCTACATGGTGAACCCATGGTGATGGTCCGGAGGCTGCAGCTGGTGCAGAACGCAGCGGCCCACCTCCTTACAGGGACAGGTCGCCGTGAGGACATTACACCTGTGCTCTGCTCTCTGCACTTACTGCCTAAAGTCTACCAGGCCTGATTCAAGGTGTTGGTGCTTACGTATGAAGTCCTACACGGCTTGGGCCCTACCTATTTGTGGGACCGCCTCATTCCCCGGGCTCCGGATCGGCCTCTGTGGTTGGCTGGGGGCACCTTTCACAAAGTCCCCCAGGTGTTACAGGGGGCAACTATGGAGTGGGTGTTCTCGGTGGTTGCACCAAGGCTGTGGAACTCCTTCCCAGCGGAGGCCCGTGTGGTCCCAGGCCTCTTCTCCTTCTGACATTTGTGTAAGACCTGGCTGTTCCGCCAGGCTTTCGGCGAGGGAGATGGGGGTGGTGGAGGGGGTGAGGGTAAGGGAGGAGGATTTTTAGTTTCTTTCATTTTATTCTGTGGCGCCTCATGTTTTATATTGTTTTTTAATTTTTTTTGTATTTTTATGGTTATGTTAGCCGCCCTGAGCTGTTATTAGCAGGAGGGGGCAGGATAAAATATAACTATAAATTAAATAAATAAATCTTGTAATTACAGAATACCCCCAGGCTCACTCAACAAAAAAACTGCTGAGCAGGCTTCACAGACACAGGCACTGCCGGGATCATGTTAAGCATGTTCAATTCAGTGACAGGAGAGCCAGTCTGAAACATCAGCTTCACCAGAGCAGAGACTGCAGTCCTAAGAGTACCTCCCCCCCCCCCCCCATGTCAAGATGCCGCTCAACTACTTGCCAAAAGGCAGGTCCCAGGGTTCTCTTGACCAGGGTGTTACAATCCTTTGGATCACAGCCATTAGTGTCCCTTTCCCCCCACAAACACCAGGCAGTGAAGGAGTTAAATTCACTCCTAGGAAGAGGACCCCACTGACGCAATAAAGCATCCACTTCTTGCAGCGCAAGCCACTGGGTCTCTTGAACTACTCTGCAGGTTGTTGAGGGTGCTCTGGCCGCTGCACCAGCCAGGAAACCAGGTGGCCCGGCTGGGGGAGGCATAAAAACAACTAGATCCTGCCTGATAGTGGTATGATCCAGTGCGACTGGCTCTGAGATCCCATAGGATTTGGGAGGTGTAGGGATGGTAAGCATGTTCTCTCGCACTGCTAGTGAAAGTTCTGCCATAGTGAAATCATTCTGAAAATCAGCCCTCTCCTGCTCCAAGGCTGTAAAAGCAGCACTTTTAGCAAGTAAGGACTGATCAGCAGTAACCACAAATAAATGTCCCATTCACCTTCCAGATCCACAATGGCCCCTCTTCCACATCCAAGCCAGTCTCCATTTTTTCAAGCTGAGCCCAGAGAGATGAGATTGTTCTGTCCTGAGCCGATAAGCCAAGACACAATCCCTGCAAAAGCATTGCCTTTTTCCGGGACTCAGGCTTACTCTTAACAGTCACAGTTTCCCAAAATTTCCAATCATCTCCCAAGTTCCTGTCAAAACTTTCACAAGCAGCCCATACGGGCCCCTCTTGTTCCTAAACCACTGGTAAACAAAACATGCAATACCATCCATGTTAACAAGCACAACTGATAGTAGCAAGGGAGGGTAGTGGCCAATCAGAATCAAAGAGTGGGATTGGGAGAAGTCTAATTCAGGCCAAATTAAAGAGCAAATTTTAGTCACAAATTTGGACAGAAGCTCCTGGGGGTGGGAACGTCACAATTTGTCCATGGGGAGTACTAATCCCAATTAATAAAGGAGCAACAACCCACCCGAGACACGTGCCAACTGATGTGTTTCCAACCTATCTTGGCAAAACCCTGTTTCTGAAACAGCACAAAATACAGGCAATAAATGGGTGTCTAACACCACCAAAGTGTTAATTCGCTAGCCATTTATCTGCAGCTATTAAACTCCGACCATTTATTGCCACAGCAAGCAAGCTGAAAGTGTGGGGGTTAACAGAGATAAGGCGGGTTCTGTTACATTCCAAAAGGCGTCCTACAGCAAAGACCAGGGAGGGGGTGATGAGGCACCAACATGGGCAATGCACAAGCTGCAATTAGCAATTATGAGCCAGAAACACACTGCAGCGGAGCACTGGGCAAGCAGCTGATACTACCCCATCCTGAAGATCTTGGCCGCTGTGGTTTGCTCCTTCCCTCGAAGCGAGTCTCTGACAACCACGACTGCTCAGTTAAGCATCTGTAGCTGAGACCAGCAAGACACAAACCACCACCAGAAGGTGGAGGCCTGTATCGTGGGAGTCCCAGTCCCCAGGCCATGAGAATTCTTGAGTATAGTACAGCTCTATGAGTGCTTAAACCCCAGTGAGCTAAACAACACACAGCCAGCCTTACGCACACAGAATCTATGCCTCCATGACCTCCTTAGTCCCAAAAGAAGACTGGAGCCGCACTTAAACTCCATCCCGGCTCTTTTCTGTTGAAAACCTACCAGAACTTGCAATAAATTCTGGGTGGTGTGTTGTCGACCCCAAATGTTGGGAGTGCGTGACCCCTTATGGGGGTAATGACTCAATCACTAGACTACAGAGAGGTCAAAGGTATGGAGACAGACCCAGGGAATTGTCAAAGTATAGAAGGTTTTATTACCAGACTTGGAGATGAACAGCCCATTCCCTCCGAAGCTGCGAGATACAAAATGTAGGCTGGAACAAGAGCATCTGGGGGTCCTAACAACACTGCAATGGTTTTATAGGTCTACAAAGAACTCAGACCTGTCCAATGAGGTCTAAGCTCATTGGGCATAATTACCGTACATTCTATAAAGTGTCAAATTCATCTTGACATTGGTCTTCTGAGTAATTTTCATAACATCCTTATAACAGAGTGTTAATCTTTTTATGGACAGATACAGGCTGGCAGGGATGAGACACAAACAATTCCTGTTTCCAGGTCTAGATCAGGCTGAATGTGGGTGTATTTCTATAGTCACTGAATGAAGTTCTTATTTCCAGGAAATGACTCCTGTTAGGTTTCATTTTTCATACAAGTTCAGGCCTGAGCCAGAGTTTGGCTCACCAAAGCGACCCATACCTGAGGGCTTATATCCTTACAATGAGTCCTCTCCCCCCCAAACTCAGAGGTGAGGAGATATGCTCTCCCACCGCCAAGGCTGGGAAACAAGCAGCTGCCAGTCCTCATCAGAGTCCGCTCCTTACTACTGCTTTGCAAACAGTTACTGCTGCTCTGAGGAGCTTTATAGAAGGAGGGAAGGAACATCTGAATGACACTTTAGCTATCTTAGTTGGTGTTGGATTGCACCACAATCAACTGTAGCCTCATTACTGCCTGAAAAAGAGCTTTGCAGTCTTACCCACTCTCAAAAAGTGACCTAATTACCATGTCTCTCATTTTTCTCAGCAGCTCCTGCTTATACCTGGAAGGAAGCATTTCGTGACTTTTCTGAGTTCACAAGTTTTTCAAAGCCCCTGTTTGCACAATTAAGGCGTATCCACCTTAAGTCAAACCTCACAATGTAAGGAAATTATTTCGTAAGGCGAATCTCTCTTTCCTAGGAACACACATCAGTCTTGATAGCAGTTCATCAATGCCATTTCACATCTTCTCATCCTACACAAATTTGTTAACTTACAAATGTTTAACGAGTTAAAAATATTAACCATTTAGATATAAAAATTGGAAAACAAAAGTATTGTTAGCATTTTTTACTCGTTAAGACGTTTATAAGTTAATGAATTTGCTTAGCATGAGAAGATGTGAAATGCATTAATTGTGCTATTGTTAATGTGTTGGTTTAATGAAAGAAGATGGATTGTTGATTATAGATGTAGGGGATGAGGGATTGTGAACTGTTGCAAGTAGATTAAAGTTTTGAGACTGATGTTAGTGTGTTTCTAGGAAAGAAATTTGCCTTACTAAAGAATTTCCCTATGCTGTAAGGTTTGTGTCAAGGTGGATATGCCTTAACTGTGTATTTAAGCTGTAGGTTTTTAAATGTATGAATATTTGTCTAGATGTGTGTGTGTGTTTAGTTACCTGTAATATTTGTATAGATGTGTGTTTAGTTGTTACCTATTGTATAGCTATTGTATAGCTATACCTATTGTATAGCTTTTTTTTTTTTTTTTTTTTTAGTAATTTCTGGTGGGTATACCTTTGAAGACTTAAACTTTGACTAGAGAGGAGGCAGATAAAGAGAATGCTGGGTATCGTGGCAACAGGACAGAGTCCCCAGTCCCCTTCCCCCCAGCACATTTTATTTATTTATTTTATTTATTTAATACATTTATACCCCGCCCCTCCTGCAAACAACTCGCGAACATTAGCAGAGGAGAAATAGTAAGAGTGTTTATATTTGTAGAGTGCTTGAAAGAACAGTTATCAACATTGTCTCATTCTTTTAAGCGAAAGCTATAGATTTGTAAACACTCAGACTAGAGTTGAAACGAGTAGCCAATTTGTTACCCACGAGTAATAACCGAATGTTCAGTTAGAACTCCAAGTACTTGACCATACAGTGCAGTAAAGGGGGAGGGGCAGGGCCTGTTTTAGAAATTGCGGGGCACAGGGTGAAGACAAAAATGTGGGGCCCCCACAGCCCCGCTCACTTCTCTAATGATTACAGAGAATTGTCATACAACCCCCACGCACCCACAGCATCCCCTATGAAAGCAAGGGTGAGGAACTGACCCTCAGGCCCGGGGGCCGAACAAAACCCTCAACAAGATTTTGTGTGGCCCCTTTCCAGTTCTTGGATTTGGGCTTGGATCCCAAAACACTAAAGCACTGAAAAACCGATCAAACACCAAACAAACCCCTCACAGTCACAGCACACACACACCAGCCCCTTCCCAAATGGCTGGAGTTCACTCCCAAAATCCCCCTGGAGGGGTGCAGCAGTGCAAATGAGCTCAGATTGGGGGAGGAGGGGAAAAGGTATTTTCTTTGCCACGGGGCCCGTACCTCAGATGTTGCTGGGCCTGGGTCTTCTGGGAGGGTTGGTAGTCAGTTAGAGGCATGGTTAGGCTGCTAGGCAGGAGGGAACAGCAGGAACATTCTGGTGGGTCTCTTCTTGGCCTGTGTGGTGGCTCCATGAGACAGAGGGCAAAAAGGGACAGCCATGGGAGGGGGAGCAACCCCTTCCTCTCACACACCCTCTCTCCCAACTCTCCCCTTCTCTCTCCTCTCCCCCGTCACTCCCCACTCCTCTCCCGTCTCTCGCTCCCCCTCCCTCATTCCCCTTTTCCTCCCATCCCTTTCTTTCTCCCCCATGTCACTCCCCCCACTTTCTCACTTCCTCCCCCCCTTTCTCTGTCTCACCCCCTTTCCTCCTCCTGTTCAAATGGCCAGCTGCATCGCCATGCACATGCGCACGTGGGGGCCAAGCCACCATGTCTGACCTAGATAGGGCATCACGTGATCCCATCAGTGAGAATCATGGAGCCATCTCGAAGAACTAAGTTACAGTATTTGATTTATTAATTAGGCAGGACCAGGGTCATAGCCAAAAAAAAAAAAGAAGAACAAGATGATTGATGATGATGAATAAGTAAAATAAATAAACCATACAAACTACACAAATGTACAAAATAAGAATGAACACAACAGCACAGTAACATAACATGATAAAAGAAGTACTAAGGAGTCATGACTCATTCTCCACCGGGAACTTAAAGTCCAGAAAAAGGTGGCAAAGGGAAAAAGCAGCAATCAGGAATTTGATAACACTAGCAGAAACCTCAGAGTTCAAGTCGACCAATGCTAAATCCAGACGGGTGGACTCCGTTCTGCCTGGGTAATTGCTAATAAATGAGCTTAGAAACTCCGACCTTGGCTTGTCATAAAGTTGGCATCTAAAAAGAACATGGTCGGATGTTTCCACCTCCTGCTGATCATAGAGGTACAAGCGTTGGTCAGCAGGAATCTTACCAAAACAACCCTCCAGTAGCTTAGTGGGAAGAACATTGAAACTGGCAGCCAAGAAAAGACATTTTCCCCGAAAAGAGGAAGAAGATGATAAGTATGAAGTCAGGGTATCCTTCTCCAGAATCAAGGCCAGATACCCACTCATATGAGGAGACGATCATAAGAAGTAAGTAACTTTTATTTCCTAAATTTGGCATGCTGGTACTAAATTTCCCAGCATACCAGGTAACACGACATGGTGAGCCCCTCAGTGTCCACAAACATGCAGCAGCACAGCAGGCCCTTTAAATGGTGAGGTGAGCAGCAGCATCGGGTGGGGGCAGCAGGGGTAGTTTCCCCCCCCACACCCTGTTTGCTACTGAGGGGGCTCTGGGCTCTTAGGTGGTGGCAGCAGTAGCATTGGGCGGTGGTAGTCTCTCCCCCCCCCCCCCAGGAGAATTGGGGCTCTTTGGTGTTGGCGGGGGCA
>QEPC01006720.1:2451996-2475614 GCA_003113815.1 Sphenodon punctatus | reverse complement strand
CCCCCCCCCCCCCAGGAGAATTGGGGCTCTTTGGTGTTGGCGGTGGCAACATCGGGTAGGATGGGGGGGCATGGCGGTAGTCTCTCCCCCCCCCCCAGGTTTCTGCTGAGGGACTCAAGACTGGTGGGGCAGCAGAACGGGCAGCTTACCTGCCAGCACTGGCCAGGGTTCCAGCAATCCAAGACAGTCCAGAGCAGCTGCCCCACAGTAAGGCCAGCCCTGGCAGGGGGCAGCATAGGACCTAGGACTCTTGGCACAGTTATCCCAAACCAGAGTAGCTGAGCCACCCCAGAAGGGCCTGTTCAAGGCACTAGCTTTGAACTTTTTAATATGACCAAGATGTAGTGCCCATCCTCATGACCAATGCAGATAGGAACAGCTAGCAGTTGCTCTGGCAGCTCTCCCGGTAGAGCTTTGGAAAGGTTGGGGGCTCTTACAGGCAAAGAAACTGCATGGGAACATCAGAGAATAATTCCACCAGCTTTTGGGGGCGCCGGGGGGAAGCCCCCATCTTTTGTTTCAAACAATAAAGGAGCAGCTCCTACTTTCAGAGCTCAGGTTGCATCCTACATCCATTAGGGTCAATAGGAATAAGACTTTTTGTTTTAAAAAGGTAACAGGAAGGAAACAGTGCAGGCTATGACCCAATCACAGCAACCACAAACTTAGCTACCAAGCCACACCACGACTACACCTATAACACCCTTACAAACAGCTATCTAGCTTGCTGGGAACTATATATGCTGACTATATATGCCCACTCTCATGCTAACTTCCTTCACTTCAAATTCTGTCTCTCCTACCTTACTTCTGCTATCTCCCTCACTGGACAGCATTACTACACCTCCCACATTGAGTCCTGTTCTCGGGACCTGCCTGTTCTCTACCTTTAACTCCCTCAAGCCCCCCTGTCCTCCTCCTCCATCTTCCCTTTCTGCTCAGGATCATGCTTCCTTCTTCACCTCCAAGATAGACAAGATCTGCCTCGACATTGCTTCTCACTCCTCTCCTCTTCCTACTCCCTCCCCCTTCTCTCCCACCTTCCTTGAGGAAATCTCCTCCCTGCTCTCCTCCTCCAACCCTTCCACTTGCCCCCTTGACCCCACCCCCTTCCGTTTCCTGACCTCCATTGCTTCCACAGTCGCCCCTTCCCTCCTGCACATCATCAGCCTCTCCATCTCCACTGGCTGCTTCCCCTCCGCCTTCAAGCACGCCACTCTCTCCTATCCTCAAAAAGTCCACTCTTGACCCCCTCTGACCCTTCTAGCTACTATCCTGTCTTACTCCTTCCTTTTGCTTCCAGGCTTCTTGAACGTGTTGTGTACTCCCGCTGCCTTGACTTCCTCTCCGCCAACTTCTCCCTTGACCGCCTCCTTCTCTCTACTGAAACTGCTCTAAGATCACCAACGATCATCTTGTGGCTAAACCTAATCGTCTCTACTCCATTCTTGTCCTCCTTGAACTCTCTGCTGCCTTTGATACTGTTGACCACTCACTTTTGCTGGACTCACTTCATTCCCTTGGCTTCCGTGGCTCTGTCCTCGACTGGTTCTCCTCCTACCCTCTCTGACCGCTCCTTCAATGTGTCTCTTGCCAACTCCATCTCCTCCTCCCTTCCCCTCTCGGTTGGTATTCCCCAAGGCTCTGTCCTCGCCCCTCTCCTCTATCTACACCCTGCCCCATGGCAAACTCATTGCCTCCCATGGCTTCCAATATCATCTCTATGCTGATGACACTCAACTCTAACTCTCTACTCCCTCTATTCAAGCTCGCCTCACCAGCTGTCTCTCTGATATCTCTACCTGGATGTCTCAACGTCAACTCAAACAACATGGCTAAACTGAACTTATCGTCCCCCCTTATCCTTCCTCTCCCTCTTACCTGTTGATTCTTATTGACGGCGTCACCATCCTTCCAGTCCCCCAAGCCCATAGCTTAGGCTTCATCTTTGACTCACCCCTTTCTTTTAAACCCTACATCTTAACCTATAAAGCTCAAATTTCTCTCTGTATTCGTCCATGAACTCCGCTCCTCCTCTGTCCTCTCTCGCCCTCCCCTGCTACCCTAACCGCCTTCGTCCCATCTCCCTAGCTGTCCCCCACACCTGGAACTCCCTGTCCGCATCCACCTTGCCCCCTCGTACCTTCAAATCTCTCAAGACCCACCTCTTCCGCTCTGCCCTCCCCGCTCCCCTCACCTAACTCCTGCCGATACCCTCCATCCAGTACAATCTGTTACCTGAAGTCTGTGTACTCCTATCCTCACCACACGGACCAGCCAGCTATCATTCTCAATATAACCAAGCCAAACACATGCACCTGGGACCTCACATCTTCGTGAATGTTACACTCCTTGTCTCCCCACCCCCAGCCCCGGTCTCTCAGATTGTAAGCCCTAGGGCAGGGACCGTGTCTATTCCATTACTTTGTAAAGCGCCAGGTACATTGCTGGTGCTATATAACTGCTTGCTGCTAATAAATAATAAATAATAATAATAATAATAATTAATAACAATATAGGATGCTTCCCCTGATGGCAGGCTGAAACCCTATGGTTGTTTCTCCCATAGCTCTGTTGGTAGAACAGGGCACAGGAAATTGATAGGTCAAGGGTTCAAATCTGGACTCTGTGGTAAGATGAAGGTGTAATGTTTCGCATTTGTACGTTTAACTTTGCGAAACAAAATACACATTTTTCCTCCTGTGTGGTGGCTCTGATGTTTGGGTACTATTTATTTACTTGATACAGCTTTGAACCCAGGATTTTCCAATATCTTTTGCTCAGCTCTACCACCAGAGGTAAACAAACAATTATTAGTAGTCTCTTTTCATGGAAACAAGATTGTTATAATACTTACATAAATCTGTGTTTTCTTCCATGCAGACAATTACTCCGTAAAACATTAACAGAGGGGCTTCTCCTCTCTCTCTCTCTCTCTCTCTCTCTCTCTCTCTCTCACACACACACACACACGTTAGTGGATTTTCCTTAGTTTCCACACACTTTCTTTGCCTATAGGAGCCTTGAACCTCCAAACCTTTCCAATTTCTTTCTAAAGTTCTACCAAGAGGGCTACCAAGCCAACTGCTAGCTGCTTCTATCTACTTGGTCATAAGGATGGGCACTGCATCTTGGTCATATAAAAAGTTGACAGTGCCTTGAAAGGGCCCTTCTGGTGTGGTTCAGCTGCTCTGCTTTGAGACAGCTGGGCCAAGGTTCCTAGGTTCTATGCCGTGCTCTGCTACACACACACACACACACATATACACACACACACAAAGTAGTGATTGACAAAACAGAGGTAAATGAAATCTTTTAGTTAAATGTTTCAGCTTCCGCCTTCTTCAGTAACAGTTGGATTTAAAGTGTAGCTGCTGGGAGTCAAGGAAACAGAGAGAGTAGCATGTTGAGGGAGGAAGGATTCTAAGACAGGTGATGTTGAAAGGGAGGGGGGAAGAAATATCTCAAATGAGGGAGATCTAGGAGTTAACTTCCAGGTTAAGGCCTTGGGGTGTAAGGGTACAAAGTCTGTAAATTCAAAAGTTCTCTCTTTTTTCTAGTGACCATTGTATAGGTGGATTCTCTAGAGGGAATATTTCCAAGTCCAAAAGGCTGTGGCCATCAGTATTAAAGTGCTTAGATACGGGTTGGTCTAGCTTCTTCGTGATGATAGCCTATTTGTGGTTTCTAAATTGTGTGCAAAGATCGGTAGTAGTCTTCCCAATGTATTGAATGTGACATCCAGGGCGTTTGCATTCAATAACATATATGAGGTAGTTGAATTTGCAGGTGATGTTCTGTTTGATAAAGGTCTTGCCAGTTACACTGCTTTTAAAGGTGGTTGTCTCTCATGTACGTGCAGGCGATCTACCGACTGGAATCGCAATGGTGTGACCCTGGATTGTGGATAGGTGGTTTAATTTCTTCTTAAATTACTTTCACTAGTAATTTTTGAAGGTTGGGAGGCTGTCGGAAGGCTATGAGAGGGGATTTGGTTAATGGATTTAACTAGACGTGATGAGCAGGTAACCAAGGGGTAGTTTTCCTTAATAGCCAGATGAAAATTAGGGGATGCTGGGTGGAAGTCGACTACAAAAGGGATGCATTGCGGTTCAGTATTTTCACTGTCAGATTTCTGGAGGAGCGAGTCCCTTGTGAAAAAAGATGCTCGGTGGATGTTTTGGTAAATAACATGTGCTGGATATCGCCAGCAAAGATGATGTTCTTTGAGCTCATTGATTCTTTTGATGTAGTTGGTGGTGTTATTACAGAGATATTTGATTCTTAAGGCCAGGCTGTAGTTGATATTCTTTTTTACATGTTTGGGATGGCATGAATTCCAATGTAAGTATATGTGGGCATCTGTTGGTTTGCTGTATAGATTGGTGACAATTTGGTGTTGGTAAATAGTGAACAAGACATCCAAAAAAGGAATGAGAGAGTTTTCTATGGTGCTATTGCACGTGAATTTAATATTAGGATGAGCAGAGTTGATCTCCTCTTTGAAGCCGTCAAAGTTGTCCTTGCCACTAGTCCAGATTACAAAAATATCATCAATAAACTTCCACCATACTAGGGGTTTATGCTTAGTATTTTTGAGGATAGTTTGTTCCAGTTTCCCCATGAATAAATTAGCATACGAAGGTGCCATGCGTGTTCCCATGGCTGTGCCTTGTATTTGTAAGATATTTTTGTAATCAAGCAGATCACCTGCAAATACAACTACCTCATATATGTTATTGAATACAAACGCCATGGATGTCACATTCAATACGTTGGGAAGACTACTACCGATCTTCGCACGCGATTTAGAAACCACAAATCGGTTATCATCACAAAGAAGCTAGACCAACCCGTATCTAAGCACTTTAATACTGATGGCCACAGCCTTTTGGACTTGGAAATATTCCCTCTAGAGAATCCACCTATACAATGGTCACTAGAAGAGAGAGAGAACCTTTGAATTTACAGACTTTGTACCCTTACACCCCAAGGCCTTAACCTGGAAGTTAACTCCTAGATCTCCCTCATCTGAGAGATTTCTTCCCCCTCCCTTTCAACATCAACTGTCTTAGAATCCTTCCTCCCTCAACATGCTACTCTCTCTGTTTCCTTGACTCCCAGAAGCTACACTTTAAATCCAACTATTACTGAAGAAGGCGGAAGCTGAAACGTTTAACTAAAAGATTTAATTTATCTCTGTTTTGCCAATCACATATTTCTGTATTTGATCACTAGTGACTGAGAGTATCCTAACAGGATCCAGAGCACACTTGTCTGAAGTCCTGTTCAGTTGTTTTTAACTCTGTTTATACATATATACATACACATATACATATACATACATATACACCTATATATACATACACACACACACACACGTTTCCCCATTTTGAATCCCAAACAGATCCTATGCGAGTAGTGCCTATTAGCCAACCCCAAAGGGAGGGTCGGGTACTGCATATTTAACAAGTATATCCATTTTGGACGGTACTCGTTTCAGCTCTATTTCAGTCTAGTTCAAAACTAATGAATTCTCCTCCGTTTTGCTTGGTTTTTGCTTAAAGTGCTCTGCCTTCCCTAGTAAATTATAAAAAGTGTTTCTGCCGCACTACATTTGTTGAACCCTTGCAGTGTCCCTTGAAAGCTTTAGTTACAACAGCATCCAGTAATGCAGGCATCTACTTACTGAACCAAAAGTTACTGAGAATGCAATTCTTATGATGCCATAAGCAGTTTAAAAATTTTTGAACAACATTATTCCAAACCTTCCAGGACAAAAGTGAGTACTAGGGTTCAGGAACAAAAGAAAACATCCTTTTTTCCTTCTTCATAGAAATTGGTACAAGCACCCTCAGGAAAAAAAGCTTTCCATTAGCTCTTGAGCAGCAGCAATGTACAGGCACATAAAGGCTGAAACATATAATCAGACAATTTTTACTTTATGTTCATGTTGAACAGTACATGCCTTTTAACTAACCTGTACACTGAAGTACATTTTAACAACAGGTTTGAGTTCTCAAAGTACGACATGTTTATGTGAGGTGAAGTGGCATGTCAATACTAACAAAAGAAATCTGGATAAAATGTAAACAACAATAATAAAGATTGTAATTTGGATTTTTCAAACCTGGAATGCTACATTTCAAAACCAAGTTCAGAGAAGCAGTGCTCAAGAAAAACACTGCTCAAGTACACCTACATGTGCTTTTTAAAAAGGTAATGCTTCATTGCAATAACTAGCTACTTTTAAAGGCAAAATGAGAGCTCCAGATTCCTCTAGAAAGGATATTATGCAACTTAATGGCTTTAAATCTAGCCATCTGAAAAAAACTTTGATGCCTCGGAAGCTTCACTTTGCGAAAATGCTGAGGATGGAGAGAGAGTGGGTGTCGCTCGCTGATGCAGGGGATGCCCTTAGGGCAGTTAGAGCTCCCTTTTACAAACTGGATCTGTGCCCATCCTGGCTGGTTAAGGCCAGCCGGGAGACGTGGGGACATTGCTTAAATGCCTCCGTTAGGAAGGGCAGAGTTCCAGGATGCAGTGGTACTCTGCTCAAGAAACCATTGTTTGACACTGACTCCCTTGCCAGCTACCGACCAGTCTCTTAATCATCTCTTTTTAGGGAAGGTTATTGAATAGGTGGTTGCTCAGCAGCTTCAGGGGCATCTGGACCGTATCAGTTTTTTGGATCCCTCGCAGTCCAGCTTTCACCCAGGCTATGACACTGAGTCTGCACTTGTGACTTTGGTCGACGATCTGCATCGTGAGTTGGATCAGGGTCAGTCAATCCTTTTGATCCTGTTAGATCTATTGGCTGTATTTGATACTGTTGATCACAAGATGTTGGTGACTCACTTGCAGGACCAAGCTGAGGTGGGCGGAATTGTTCTTAAATGGTTGTTCCTTCCTGGCCAGGAGGTCTCAGCAGGTGGTACTGGGGGACTGTTCTTCATCTCCCCAGGACCTCACGTATGGAGTTCCACAAGGTTCTATTCTGTCCCCTCTCCTGTTCAATGTGTACATGCAGCTTTTAGGCGAGGTTGTGAGGGGGTTTGGTATTCAGTGTCATCAGTATGCTGATGACATCCAACTTTACCTCTCTTTTTCAGGCCCTGCAGTCTCGGTACTTACTCGGTGTCTGTCAGCTGTGGGGGGACTGGATGAAGGCGAGCCATCTGATGCTGAATCCTGACAAGATGGAGATGATGCTGGTGGAAGGGGCTGAGGGATTGGTGACCCCCATCATTGATAGGGTTTGCCCATTGGTCCCTCAGGTTCATAGTCTGGGGCTGCTCCTCGATATGCTGCTCCGCCTGGATGTTCAGGTGGGGGCTGTGACGAGGAGCGTGTTTCGACAATTACATCTGGCGCGGCGGCTTCAGCCGTACGTTTCCGACTCTGACCTAGTCACTACCGTTCATGCCTTCATCTCCTCAAAATTGGACTGCCACAATGTACCCTACATGGGGCTACCCTTGGTGATGGTTCAGAGGCTGCAGCTTGTGCAGAACGCAGTGGCCCATCTCCTTACGGGGACGTGTCGTCGTGAACACATTACACCAGTGCTCCATTCGTTGCATTGGCTGCCTATATTCTTCTGGGCTTGATTCAAGGTGTTGGTTCTTACTTATAAAACCCTATACGGCCTGGGCCCTACCTATCTGCGGGACTGCTTCACCCCCCACCCCTCCAGGTTCTGAATCTGTCCCTGTGGTTGGCTGGGAGCGCCCTTCTCGAGGTCTCCCGAGTGGCAACTATGGGGAGGTCATTCTCAGTGGCTGCACCAAGGCTGTGAAACTCTCTCCTGGTGGAGGTCCATCAGGTCCAAGACCTTCTCTCTTTTTGACAACAGTGTAAGATCTGGCTATTCCACCAGGCTTTCTGTAAGGGTGATTGGGGGGCGGGGAGGAGTTTTTATAGCTCCATCACTGTGCTTATTTTATAATTGTTGGTTTTCATATTTATATTTTACTTTTATATTGTATTTTATTATTTTAATGATATATTGAGAGCCACCCCAAGCTGCTAATAGCAGGAGTGTGCGTGCTATGAAATTGTATGAACTAACCAACTAAATAATAAACACAGGGTAGAAACACACCTGATGGTAGCGTGACGGTGGCCTGGAAAAACTGCGGCGGACACCGTCTAGGTGCTGAATGTGCCATGGCTGGGGCACTGGTCTGCTGTCCACACGGCTTGGGGAGGGCGAGAACTACAAATGTGTGGCTAGCCAGCTCTGTGCTATGGCCAGTGCCCCGCCAATCATGATGGGCAGTCATGATGGCCCTGACTCAGGTCAGTATGCTGGCCTGGAAGCCAACATGATAGCCCCCTTTGGGCCTGGTCAGGCTGGCCTTAGCTGAGGCTTGTGGCCTGGGAGATTTTCCGAGGTCACAGCCTGGGCTAGCCGTCAACACAGACCAGGGCAATCCTGGGCCAACATTTGGTGGGGCCTGCACACACATGCAGGTGAGGTCTGGGAGAAAGCGGGCCACAGTGTGCTATTGCCACGTCTGTTTTTACCAAGTTTCAGGAAATCTTCCAGAATCCCCATTCTTTTGGTGTTTCTACGTGTAATGCTAGTAGCCACCTAACACAGGGGCAAGTGTTGTGTGTGTTCGCTCAAACCTAGAAGCTAGCTACAAAGTGAACAGGGGTTTGCAGGAATTTGCCACCTGGAACATATTCGGGGAACTCCCCCAGCAGACCTGTGGAACAGATGGAAAAAATGGAACAAACAACTGGTCATTTACACCAACCTGTCACTGGGCGTTGATCATACAGGCTACCATAGACACATGAGAACTTTAAGAAGTCACTAGTTCCTGTCTCCTTGATAACAGATGAACCTAAGTTTACTTTGCATTTGTCAGTTGCACCAGCAGGGCTTTCAGGCTATTTGTTCCTATTTATGTCACCTCCCAATGAGCTCCTTAAGGTGGGCAGTGTCCAGAAAGTAGCAGCAAAAACACAAAGCAAACTGAATGTCTCCACGTTGGGATGACATTGCTAGTAATATCAAAGAGAACATTTGACTAGTGGGTACCATAACATATAAAGGCAACCTATCTAGGAATACAAGAAAAATTAGACATGTCTAGGCTGTGACTACCTAATAGACTTAGACCAAGTATGTGCAGCAACATGGTAGAAAGCTGGATGGGGAAAAATATCAGTGCTATTAGGCCAAATGGCATAGTGTGGTCCACTTCACAGCCTCTCAAACCCAGTATTCACAATATGTGAATCTCTTGGATATCACGATCTAGAAACTTTATTTTAAAGTTCTTAATTACCTCTAACAATGTGGGCGTTAGGTACCTAAATGCCATATTGAAAATCACCTATGTATAATCTTTATCATCCATACCTTCTATAAAGTGGCCAACGATTTCAATAATTTTTCGCTTTTCAAAAGTACCTATTCTCTTAGAGCTTACATGAAAAAGTTCTACAAAGTTATAGTGACTTTTTGAGAGAGATCTAAGTAGTGGGAATTGTGTTCCGAAAAGTTTTATTTTAGCCTATGAACTGTCATACATTTAAATTACTTAGAATCAAGACTTCCATCCAGTTAACACCATAACTTTTCATTTAAAAAAACTCTTTTGGAATAAGGCAGACTGCCAAGTTTGCATTTGATTTCAGTTAACAAATATACATGACTGTGTATGTAGTTTAATTAAAGTTATGGGGACAGTACTAAAAAGTTAATTTAAAAATAGGAACTGTTATTTGATAAATACCTTTTAAACAGTTTTATTTAGAAACAGACTACCCTTGTTAGAATTGTTGAGTCATTAGTGACTAGATAGGAATACCAGAATAGGAAAATCTGTTTAGCATACAGAACACAAAAGTACTGAAGACTGCACAATTTATCTCAGTATTGCCTGCAGCTCATTACAAAAGCCTATACTTCAAAGTTAGTAGTTACTTAAGTGAAATGCAGTCTTTTGTGCCTACTGTGCAACTTTAAAACAAATGGCTGACTTAAGTAACCAACACTACAATCCATCAAACCCCTTACATATGTGAGAAAGGCAGAAACGTGAGTAGTTGCACACATTTAGGGAAACTATGCTTATGTACAGTGAAACTACTCAAGTGCAGTTACTTTCACAAGCCAATATTTTTAGGGGGAGGAACTAAGGGCATCACAATATTGATGAGAGAAGGGATTAATGCGAAGGCTAATTGTCCTGAATTCACTTTTTTCTTTTCTTTTTTTTTTTTTTTAAAGGCACAGTAGTTTGTGATAAGGATGTAATGGTTGTCTTAACATGAATATAAATGCTTCTAAGGGGAATAGTCTATTTATAGTCTAGGATAAGTGCTATTCCCCCCCCCCCCTCCAAACAGGGCAATAATTATCCACATAGACTGAAATAAATGAAGAGCTATTCTAGTGTCCCAGTTAACAGAAGTTTATATAATAAGAACATACAAGACCACAAATACAAGAATGTCTTCAAAACAGCTAGAAGGGCGTAATAAGGTGATTTTAAGTTTTACATTGCTATTCAAAACTTACCTTGCATGCTGTTGTACATATAGATTGCTATATAATCCATATTAAGAATTAGAGCAGTGACTCCCTTTTGTCTGTATGAACCCCATGAATATAGTCTGATATGTAATGGTGAAAATTCAGTTAACATGAGTCCCTAAATCTACTCACACAACCCAAGACAGCAGCAAAAACAGATACAGTATATCAGATATCAGGATTGTGACCCCATCTGCAAATGGTGAGACCTTTTGTGGTCATGACTCATACATAACATGGGGAGCTCTGAAGCAGAAATTGTTACATACTTATAAAAATGATGAAAAGAGTAACCTATTTATGCCACACTTGTCTATATATTGCAGCAGTGGCAGTCCCAACAGCCATGTGCCAAAATTTTCATATGGCTGAGCGCCACAAAAAAGACATGCATAGAATCATGAAGTTGGAAGGGACCACAAAGGTCACCTAGCCGAATCCCTTGCTTTGATGCAGAAAGTCCACTGCTACACCATCCTTTCATCAGATGGCTGTCCGGTCTCTGAAAACTTCCAGCAATGGAAATCCTAGGTAACTTGTTCCATTGCCAAACTCCTCTTGCTGTAAAAAAATTTCCCTGATATTCAATCAAAATCTACCTTCCTGTAATCTGAGCTCATTATTTCTAGTCTTGCCCTCCGACAATGAAGACTGTTCCATACCATCTTCTTTGTGGCAACCCTTTAGATATTTGAAAACTACTATTCTGTCTCCCCTTAGTCGTGTTTTCTACCCTAACCATGCCAGTTCCTTCAACCTTTACGCACAGGACTTGCATTCCAGACCCTTTAGCATCTTTATTGCCCTCCTCCGACCCAATCCAAGTTTGTCAATGTCCTTCTTAGAATGAGGTGCCCAAAGCTGGACACAAGTGACGTTTAACCAGTGCAGAACTGAGTGGAATTATTATTTCCTGTGAGTTTGCAACAGTATTTTTTCTAATGCAGCCACATCATTGACTTATGTTCAGTTTGTGCTCAATCACAATCCTGACTTTCTTTTCAAATGTGCTGCTACCAGGACAGTTATCCCCCATCTTATACTTTTCCATTTGTTTTTTCTTCCCTAAATGAAGAAGTTTACATTTGTCTCTGTTGTGAATTTCTTTTGTTAATTTCTGGTCAATTTTTCAACCTGTCAAGATTTTGAATTCTATCTTCCGAGACATTAACTGCCTCTCACAGTTTTGTATCATCTGCAAACTTGATTATTCCCTCCCCTCCTTCGTTCAAGTTTTTAATAATGATGTTGAACACATATGTATATGCATACAAACAAACCTCTCCTCCTTCATGATTGGCTGGCAGAGTCAGTGCTCTGCTCTCTCCAGGTTGAGGAAACCAAGGGGTAGTTGTAATTCAGCTGCTGAGGCTGAAGTGCAGTGAAGACAGACACAGGATAATTAAGGCAGTGCAAGGCCCAGAACCTGGCAGAGAGTCTCAACTGAACTGCCCAAGAGCGACATGTAGTCCCAAGTCACAGTTTGGCCACCTTGGTATAGAGGGTACCGTATTTTAAATTCAAGGTTCTACTATTGATATATAAAGCCCTAAAAGTCTTGAGCCCTACCTAAATGAACTGCCTCCTCCCCTATGCTCCACTGAGATTCTTAAGATTGGCCAAGAATGACCTCTTCCCAGTTCCATCTGTGCACCAAATTTGTAAAGCAAAGCCTATAAAAAATTTGGCTACAATCCTCAAACCACTGACAGAGAAAAGGCACACAGAGATTTTCTTCAGAACTACTTTCCTATCGAGGTTCATCAATACCTGAATCGGAGCATTTTCTGGAAGCAATGTAAAGCTTTCTATTTGGTCAGGTATTTAGCAGGTGGAGACAATTCATGGGAAATAAGTTGTATGGGGCTTTTAAAAATATTTTATAGACAGACAGTACATGTATTGTTTTCATATCTGCTTTACAATGCTTCCCTAAGCCTTTGTGATAGGGAAGGATACACGTCTAAATAAATACAAAATAAACTAACCTAGCTTCTAAGTCACTTTAGCCACCAAAACAGTGACTGAAAAATTCTTTATCTTCTTTTGCCGGTAATACGCTTTAACTAAGGAGACCTGTAATGCCAATACTACATACAAATCAAGCTTTTGGGTAACTGAATGCAAAGGCTAGCAAAAGGTACCACTTGAAAGATTCTGTTCAATTCTCAACTCTACATTAATGACTGGTCTTTAAAATACTGCAGTACTGTATGCTTGATACCATGTAAGGCTTTTGCTGTTAATCTGTCCAGATTGTCCTGTGTTGCTCCTACTGTACCTTTGTTCAATTCACCAAAACATTGATATTGTGCAGTAATGTCAAATTAAGCTGTAAATAACTACATCTGAAGGAAAGTATTCTTAAGCTTCTTAAAAGGCTAATTCACACAAATGCCTTTTTAGACGGAGTAGTGGCCTAAACTCAAATTTTGAATTGTGTAAAATTATCATCACATCCTGTGCTTCTCAATAATCCTGGGTTCTTTCCAATTTGATGCAAGCAGAGATCCACTGAAATGCAGCAGTTGGGTGAATGCCTTCATAATGGATAAGGCTGACACAGATCAAGGAACAAATGAATGAGCCCTAAAAATATCCAAGTCCCAGGTGAGCTTTTTTAAAAGCATAAACAATTTACTATAAACATCTATTAAATTGTGACCTTTTCCTACCTACATTATTCTGCTGTTTATTTTTTATTCTTTGTTAAGTAGTTAAATGTGTTTGATTCTTTTCTGAATGAGAAAAAAACCTCAACAATGAGCCAATAAATTTATCGCCATTTAAACTGTGATTGTTGTGTCTTCCAAGGTTGAGAAAGTAGTTTGCTTTAAATAATAAAAAGCTGATATAGAAGTAGTTTTATAATTTTATGTCTGTCTCTTATCCCAAAATACATATAAAAATGTAGAATTTAAAATTTGCTATACACCTGATACAGAAACACAGCAATGTCATTAACCGTCAATTTCCAAACATTATTTGTTAACTGCCAACAAAATGCTTTGCAGTACACAGAAAAATAGATTAAAAACTAAAATTAAAAAATTGGAATTCACTGACATTATTTTGCTGTCTTTTCTTGCTTTGGTAATTTCCGGTACTTTTAAAACAACTTGTAACATCAGATGTAATATAATTCACAATTAGTTGAATGTGAAATAGTTGTCACATCAAAATAAGGGACACAAACCATCCAGGTTTTTTTTTCCTTTAGAGAACACTTATAGTACTTTCCAGAAATACAATGTATTCATATTTGTTTATTAGGGATAGAACCTCAAAGTAGAAATATGCAGCAAATGAAATGTACGTCTCTGTTTGAAGTGATAAAATATCAGCTTGGAAGTAAGCTGTGACCATTCAGGGTATTTTAGTTCTAAACCAATTAACTCATCAGAAAAAGAAAACTGCTTCAACAGGAATCTTTGGAGCACCTCTCTGATCCCAAGTTACCCAACCCCATTTGTAAAAAAAAAAACCGTTATAATATTAGCTTGATATGAAAACAAAACTCAGCATAATTTTTGGCCTCCTGTGGAAAAGTATATATTTTCATTCAATTGTGTCAGCAGCAAGAAGACTCTTCATTATAAGTGCCTTAACCACTGTACAGCTTGATATTTTTAATACTTCAACAGGCTTTTTCCCCCCACTTTTCATTGTTGAAAAAAAAACAAAAAACAATTTCACAATCTCAAATCAAAGTCAACACTGCAGTGAGGAGAGCTTTTCTACTTTATTACAAAGAGAAGAAGCCTTTATGTGGTCAGAAAATACAAGATTGATCTTTTGTTTTCTCTTCCTATGAAACGCTGCTGTTCAAACAGCCAGAGTGAATTGTCTCAGTTCACTTCTTTAAGTCCCATCACATTCACTTGGGTATGGATGTCCTTGGCTGCTGAAAATCTGGCCCTTTAGTGCACAGGGCGACAAAGTAGTCCCCTGACCAGCAGTTCCAGAATGTCCCGTTTTCATATATTGCATCCATGCACACCTCCTAAAAATGAGGTACAGCAGGGCAAACATTTTCCAAAATAGATGTCATATATATAATATATACACATTCGTACATACATACCTTTATTCATGTGATGTCCAAAAATTTAAAAAAAATGTACACATTTATTACAAAATCGTAACAAAGACTGGACAGTGTTTTGCTCATTCTGGAAAGATGAAGCTCAGTAATACACAACTCTGGAAACTAACCAGAAGCTGTGGCAATATCTTTCTTCTAAACAGTCAGATATTCTTGCATTAAGCTTGGCGAAAACTGCCTTTCAAAAACAGAAGGGGAAGTAAAATGAAGGAAGCAGACCTTGCTCATCTTTCCAAATGAAATACGAGAAGGATCTTCACATAAAAATGCACAAACATTTTTTATTACCAATAGTGCTACAATGAACAATGCAAATTTTTTTGTCTAATTTTGTTGCCTTTTGGTGTTTGTTTTTTACATTTTAGAAACTAAGTGGTGAACTTTTGTCAGTGTACTCGCTTGTCTTTACAGACTCAAGCTTGTCTGCTGGCAAAAAAAAATCAAAAAATCAAATAAAAAAATCAGACCCTGCTCAAACTAAAAAAAAAAATATTACAAATTTAGTTGTTGGGCAGCACATAATTAGTAAGGCAGGACCTCAAATGGTGACCCTTTGCATGAGCCAATTGCCAGATCCTCAAAAGGAATTAAAACCAGGATGCCTGAGCCACATCAGTTCTGCAGTTATGTTGAGTATTGTGCTGAGACAGCCATACCCCAAGAAAAGGGAAGTCTTTAGAAGGCTTGCTGAGCAGGGTTGTAGTTGAAAGTTGATGGCAGATGAGGCCTTTCTTCTAATTTGTCATATTCCAGATGGAACTCCTACACAATTAAAAATAAAAAAGTCAATCATTGTTTATAGATTGAACCTAGCAAAACAGGCCAACATTCATATAAATGATTATTATTATTGTTATTTGTATAGCGCAACAATATAGCTGGTGCTGTATAATTAGTAGTTAGAAACATTTTTTATTTATTTAGCACTTTCAGTGTTTAAAGTGCTTTTATTTAGTTCACCTCCACAACCACCCTGTGAGGTAGGTCATGCTTATTCTTCCCATTTTACAGATTGGGGGTGGGGGGACTAGAGGCTGAGACTAGCAAGTGAATTCCTGTCAAAGAGGGTCCCAGGTCCAAATCTAATACCTTTTTACTAGGCTACACTGGTCTCCACATAATCCCATCTGAAATAGGATTCCTTTAGAAAATAATGTCTCATATTTTATCCCCACCCCAACCAAGCTGCTGTGACAAGAGAGGGCAACGAATAAATATAAATAAATAAATTATAATTAACTGTGGAAAATTCAACAGGCTGTTCTGTTGCGTCTACAGCTGCACAATACTCCCCATTTTTCTCAACAGGGAGTTAGCTTTAAAAATCTAGCTGCAACCACTTAAATCAGGGGTGGGGAACCCCCATCCTGTACCCCTGTTCTATCTGGAGACATCCCCTGGCTCCCCTTTAATGCAGCCCCAGTCATTTTGTTGCCTGGCCCACAGAAATGGTACAGGCAATCTCTGAGGCAGGCCACAGTGCAGAGTGCTCACAGCACCATGCCCTCATAGAGCACTCCTGGCATACTCCTCCCACCTCTCTGGGTAATTTCACACGTTACAATACCACGGTCAACCACAGTGAACCCCCTGTGGTGGCCGTGATACTGTAACGTCTGTAGTGCGTTCCGTCAGATGTTCACCATGGTGAACACGCAGCGGGTCCAGAACCGTGGTTAGCTGGACCATGGTCTGGAATCAGCGGAAAGTAACGTCTGTTACCTCCGTCGATTCCGGACCGTGGCCTGGACCCTGATGTGGGATTGGGCACAGCGGCCGGATTGGCCGCTGTGCCCGCCCGTCTCCCAGAGGGCGGGCAGCCAGGGGGGCTGTGCAGTCGTGCTGGGCAGCCACGCCCCCTCCCTGATCCCCTGTAGGAATCAGCTGGCACGTCTAAAAGACGGCCGGACTGATTCCTCACCGGGATCCAAAAAGGATCCCGGTGCATGGTTGGACGTGGCAAATGCACGTCTGAAATTACCCTCTGTAGAGGGCTTCCAGCAGGTGGGGGCAGAGCACTCCTGATGTGCTTCTCCATGCCCCACCCAGAGTGGTACCAGCATACAGCTCCCCACACGAACCCAAACCAAGTGTTCCAGCCAATGGAGCTTTAAAAAAAAATGCATGTGGACTGCAACTGGGATAAAGTTCCGACTTCAATGTTAAACATATCAAAGGTACACCTAAGTTAAGAATGCAGTTTAAATCAGAAACCCAGTAAGGAATCATGCCAGTTTTTTCAATTAAAAAAACAACAAAAAACAAACCTCTACAAAACTAGACATCAGATACCAAAGTATGGAATTTGGGGGCATTTTGAAGCATGTCGCCACATCAACTCCATTACCTAAAGATAAATTAGTGGGAAATATCACAATGCAAGCATTCTCTTTTATTATATGAAATAAAAGAGGAGCAGGCAAGCAGATCTGGAGAGACTACTTAAATCTACTTTAAAAATAATGGATCTGACAAAACATTCTGAAACATTTTGAGCAAAGAGCTTATCTATTCCTCTTCCTTATTTCAATACTTATAGGGGGAAAAACAAAAGGAACAGGCTTTAGTTCCATTTTTTTTTTCAAGTGGAACATTTCCCATTCTTTATGGAAGAATCACCCTTAATTTAGTAGAATTTAATCTCTGATTCTCTTTTAGTTGGAGGAGACATTTCATAGGGTGGAATCAAACAAGATGATAGCCTATATTAGCCTTCACCAGGCAAGTGTCCATCTGTTAGGTGTCTGCCACATGACCTACACATGGTCACCACAGAGCTGCCACTCACGGTGGAGTCCAGGGCCACTGCGGGCCCATTGTGCACGCCAATCAGGACTAATGGGTGCGTACATGTCTGCGTCTCATCCATTACATTTGCCTTCAGCCTTGCTGACTACCAGGTCCGTTAGCACAAAGAGTCCTGCCTAGCACGTCTGGCCAGCTGAGAGGCGAGGAGGAAGGGGAGGGGGGGAGAGATCTCTAGAGCATCTCTCAGCTTAGAGGCAGCTGCAGAGAGGTCAATCACTAGCTTCACTGGTGGAAGCTGCCACAAACACATGTAATTATGGGCAGAGGGCTGCCTGTTTATTAGGCTGGATGTACTAAACATGTGATTGGGGGCTGCATGGACTGAACACAGACTCCAGTGGTTGATCATCACATTTGATAACGCCCATAGGTTCATTTCCTTATTTCCCTTCCCATTGTTTCTGACCCTCGTGGCTTGCTTCCGAAACAAAAACAACAGAAACAAAAACAACAAACATTATTTTATCATCCTTGCTTCATTATAAAATCAAGTGTGATCTAACCACATTGTATTTTCTACATGAAGTAGGATGAAGAGCCATAAGTACATCAAATTTATGATGCACCAAGGTTTCCATAATTTTTCTGTTTAAAGGTGAATTTAAAATGTTCATTATTCAAGTTCTTAAGCTATTTTACACATCTATGTTTCATTCTTTTAACTTGATTTCCAGAAGAGTCTAGAAAAGCTTTTCAATGCTTATTCAGTTCTGACTCATTTCCTTTTGGGGTCCGTTACTTAAGATGAATTCAAGGTAAAACTCATTCTTTATTAACTGAAAATTATTTGCTATTACACTGTCTATGACACTGTATAATCTGAGCTTTTATTACATTTTAAAATCAGCCGAGGAAGCTGCTTCAGAAGTTTATTAAATTGCAAGTCTATTCTGTACTTTAAAAACATTCTCTTGAGACAGTAGTATTTCTGAAGAACTGCACTTATATTTCATCTTACCTAATTCAGTTGCACCCATATAATTGAATTGAAATTCTCAAATTCATCCATTTAAAAATCTTTCCCTCCAAAAAAATCATCTTAGTCCAAGAAGATGGTAGATATTTTGTATATATAATTAACTACAGAAAAATATACACATGAAATGCACACTATTTGAGTACCATGCAAACTAACAAAATAGAGAAGGCAGGATTCTGACACAAACTAACAAAATAGAGAAGGCAGGATTCTGACACAAAGAAAAAGAACAATTTTATTGCCAATCGTTCTAGCCTTATTTAACTTAAGCAACCCTAGGTGGCAAAGGCAACATGGCTTAAGAACTGATAACACCAATATGAACTATTGCAGATGTAAAACAGAAAAATTAAAAATAAGCTTAAAATGCTTTATGGCCTTGCAGAGAATCAAGAAACATACAAAATAGTATTTTATATTTGAATGAAGAGCCTGATTTCTCTAATTGATAGAATTGTTTCATATAAAAAGTTTAAGGCAAACAAGTTCATTATTACTGTATGAAACACAGGGGTTATTTTCATCCCACAGGTTGTGCCACAAGCAGAGGCAGGAGATTTGCAATGGTGGGGTTGGAAACCCCAAATATGGAAAGGGGGGGGGGGTCTCCTCAGGCAAACCTAGGTTGAACAATGGACAATCTCCCCCACCTTTCTTGTTATAGCCCTAACTACTGCTGTCAAGATGGCAGTTACACATGTAACGGGCCCTGTGAAATCTGCAGGGCTGCAATAATCCAGAATTCCATGGAAATAACTCTCAGCCACAGAAATTTAACCACTCCTTGTTTAAGACAAGCAGCAGCTGCACTGATACTCCTCCTTTAAGACAATTAGCAGTCAGCAGGTGACTGAATTTAATGGAGGGCAGTCACTCCCTGCTGGCTCCCTATGCTGCCTGAAGTTGCTCTCCTGAAGTGCAGGAGAGAGAGAGCGCGCGAGCAACACTCCACAACCCACACACCACAATCCCAATGGATTTGACATTTTGTACTGGCCTGGCAACAGGAGTTCTGATTATTGGGGGTGTGGTTACAACACCATTGTCATGGTCAGACCATTACCTTCTGATGGCCCGTATGCCCCCATCAGGGTGCTGGACCAGTTAAGTTAATGCGCCCCCCGAGTCTAATGGATCCAACTGGTTTTGAGAACTCTCTAGGGGATTTACCCACTGACCTTGACAGCTACCGCATCAATGACCTGGCCGCCTTGTGGAATGACATCTTGACCATGGCCACTGACAGAGTTGCACCTAGGTGTCCCTTCTCACCACTGTGACAGCACAGGTCCCCCAGTATATGGAGGACCTGAAGTGGTTGAAGTGTGAGGCTAGGCAGTTAGAGAGCAGGTGGGGAAACCAAGTTCTGCATAGATCATTTCTGAAGGACTATGCCATGGCTATGACAGTGGTAAAGGAAGCTTTCTTCTACACTATCATAGTGTCTGCAAAGTCACTATGATAGTGTCTGCAAAGTCACTATCCTGCAGATCTGTTCCTTGTGGTAAATGGTGTGATTAATCCGGTCTGTCTCTCCTGTGAACTAGAGTGATCTTTTCCCATTGTGATATTTTTATTAATTACTTTGTCTCAGGTAATGATCTTGGGGAGGAGACCCCGAAAGTTCCTCTGGTCGGTAAATGGGAATGAGTTTTCGCAGGTAGATTCGTGTGTATATTTGGGGATCAACGTTTCCCGTAATGGGCACTGGGAGCATCATAAAAAACAATTAGCTGTGAAAGCATCTGCAATTGCCAAGGGTATACTTAGACTGGCAGGCAGATCTGAGGAAGTTTCTACATGCATTTTAAAAGTGTATACAACTAAGATTCAGTCTATGCTGACTTATGGCTCTGATGTAATCCTGGATGATAATATCAGTAGCCTTGATGTAGTGCAGAATAAATTCCTGCATAAGCTAATGGGTGTACCTCAAGGTGTCCCGGGAGCTGTTGTTCGTGCCGAGACTGGCACGCTAGCTATCTCTTGTATTGTAAAACAGTTGGGTATCCGTTATCGAATCAAACTTTGCTCTGCTAATAGCTCTACTCTGTCCTCTCTCTGCTTGATTGAACAACTGGAACTTAACCATCCTCCTCACTATCCCTGGTTGATACAATTGTCACATAATTTGAGGAATTTAGGTTTCTCGTTCCCCTATTTACTTGGAAAGGGGTTCAAGGTCAGAGGAACTTGGTAATTCAGAGTGGTGGACATAGCCAAACAGGCCGAGACTACACCCAATTGCGTATGCAGATGACTAAATCAGCGGTTACCGCCGGCCATTATGTGGGCATACCCTATTCTGAGAGGTGTTGCCCCTGCAATGGATTAGAAGTGGAGGATATGAATCATATCCTCTTTAGGTGTCCAATTTATGAGGCACTTAGACAAGTTTGGTTATGTCCAATTTGGGCTGAGAAGGAGTCTCAGCAATTATTATCTAAAATAGAATCTGTTTTGGCCTCCAATGATGATTCAGTCACAGTGGCAACATTTGCTATGTTGGCGACACAGTACGCGAGGAGTCCATGAATTAATTTTAATTATCACGCAGGCAGAGATTTATGGGGTTTTCTTTTATTCAGTTTTCCTGTGCTGTTTTGTATATGGCAACATGTATAGACTTTATGCCGTTTTTTAATATTTGTGTATATGTTTTTATTTATGTTGGCAATGGCAAAAGCTATGCTTAATAAATATTCATTCATTCATTCATTCAATTACTTTGCAGACAAAATTGCTCATATTCACCATGACTTGGGTGCTGCTATTTTACCTGCAGAGTCAACGTTTGAGATCGTGGAAGCTCAGCCTTGTCTTGTTTGTTTGGATCAGTTTCAATTAGTGTCACCCACCGATGCATAAAATGTGATTGGCGCAAAGCAGGCAGCCAGTTGTGAATTAGATATTTTCTAATATTAGATATTGTCCTGGCTGGTGAAAACCAGCTGGGAGGTGCTGGGGCCATTGATGGCTGGGGTTGTCAATGCCTCCCTTTGGGAGGGTAGGTTACCAGACACCTTTAAAACTGCAGTGGTCCAGCCCATGCTCAAGAAACCATCTTTGGCCACTGACTCCCCAGTCAACTATCACCCTATCTCTAACATTCCCTTTTTACAGAAGAGCCAGCATTCAGGTGGTCGCCCAGAAGCTCTCCAGGCTCATTTCGATGCTACTGGGTTCCTGAATGCATTTCAGTCAGACTTTCGTCTGGGGTATAGCACGGAGGCTGTGCTTGGGGCCTTGGTCAATGAATAATCCTTGGTGGATGAATTCATCCTGGGTGGATGAATTACATTCTAGGGTATGAAGGAACTTGGAGATGTAACCTCGGAACCTCCATCTATAATCTTTGAGAACTCTCAGAGAACAAGTGAGGTGCTGGAAGACTAGAGACGCGCAAATGTTGTCCCCATTTTCAAAAAGGGGAGAAAGGAGGAACTGGGAAGCTACAGTCCGGTCAGCCGGATCAATAACTGAAAAGGTTCTAGAGCAGATTAGATCACACAGCAGTCAATCTGTAAGCATTTAGAAAACAATGCTGTGATTACTAGGAGTCAGCATGGGTTTGCCAAGGACAAGTCATGCCAGACTAATCTTATTTCCTGTTTTGGTCGAGTTACTAGTTTAGTAAATCATGGGAATTTCATGGACATACTATATCTTGATTTCAACAAAGCATTTGACAAAGTTCCCCATGATATCCTTCTTGACAAGCTGGTAAAATATGGGCTAGATGATACCACCATTAGGTGGATTTATAGTTGGTTGAAGAACCGTACCCAAAGAGTGCTCATAAATGGCTCCCCCTCAAACTGGAGGGCGGTACTGAGTGGGGTGCCTCACTGTTCAACATCTTTATTAATTACTTGGATGAAGTAGGAGGGCATGCTTATCAAATCTGCAGATGATACAAAACTGGGAGGGATAGCTAACACTTTAGAAGACAAACAAGATTCAAAATGATCTTGACATCATGGAAAGCTGGGTGAAAACTAACAAAATGAAGTTCAACAGAGATAAATATAGAGTTCTACATTCAGGTAAGAAAAAAAATCAAATGCGCAAGTATAGGATGGGTGATACCTGGCTTGGCAGCAGGACATGTGAAAAGGATCTTGGGGTTGTAGTTGATCACAAGCTGAACATGAGTCAGCAGTGTGATGCAGTTGCTAAAAAGGCTAATGCAATTTTAGGCTGCATTAACAAAAGCATAGCGTCCAGGTCACGAGAAGTAATAGTTTCACTCTACTCTGCGCTGGTCAGACCTTATCTAGAGTACTGTGTCCAGTTCTGGGCACCACATTTTAAGGAGGACATCGACAAATTGGAACTGGTTCAGAGAAGAGTGATGAAGATGGTCAGGAGTCTGGGAATAAAGTCCTATGAGGAAAGGTTGAAGGAGCTGGGTATCTTTAGCCTGGAGAAGACTAAGGGGAGACATGACAGCCATCTTCAAATATCTGAAGGGCTGTCACATAGAAGATGGAGCAGATTTGTTTTCTGTCCTGAGGGCAGACTAGAAACAATGGGTTCAAATTACAAGAAAGCAGAGTTCGGCTAAATGTTAGGAAGAACTTCCTAATAGTAAGACCTGTTTGACAGTGGAACAAACTGCCAAGGGTGGTGGTGGGCTCTCCTTTGCTGTACCTGTGGATTTCCTGCATTAAGCATGGGGTTGAACTAGATTGACCTCTGAGGTCCACTTCGAACTCCAAGATTCTATTCTTCTATCTACACCTGGAGATTGATCATGAGGTGTTTATTTACGTGACTGCGGGACTTCGCAGGGCTGTGTGGGACTGCTCGAATGATTCCATTCATTCCTGTTGAAGAGGTTCCAGCAGATGGTGATGGGAGATTGCTTGTCATCCCCTTGGGACTTCCCCTGTGGTGTCCTGCAGAGTTTCATCCTGCCTCCCCTCTTGTTCAATGTGTAACTAAGGCCACTGGGCAAGATCATTCAGAGGTTTTGAGTGAAGTGCCATCCATATGCTGACAACACCCAGCTCTACCTCTCTTTTTCATCTGACCCAGGTCCTGCATTCTTGGTGCTTACTAGGGATGGGAATTCCGGATCTACCGGTATCCGATAATGCCGGTATCGGGCGTACCGGCATTATCGGATTCGGCCCGGTAATCCGGCCCCCGGTACCGGATTTCAGTGT
>QEPC01006720.1:2420639-2451322 GCA_003113815.1 Sphenodon punctatus | reverse complement strand
GGGGGGTGTCCCCCCTTCCACCCGCGCAGCCTGGGAGGGGGAGGGAATTTATTTTAATTTATTGCATTGGTTTCAATGGGGACACAGCGCCCCATTGAAACAAATGCAATAAATCCGGTACCGGTATACCGGATTTAATCCGGGAATCCGGTTTTCGTGAACCCGGTAACCGGTAAATCCGGTAACCGGTAATGGGCCCGGGGTCCCTTCACTAGTGCTTACCCAGTGCCTGGTTGCTTTGGGGTACTGGATGATGGCGAGCTGAATGAAATTATTCGGATGGGGATAGAGAATAAAACTGAGGATGTAATAATGCCTCTATACAAATCAATGGTGCGACCGCACCTCAAGTATTGTGTGCAGTCCTGGTCGCCCCATCTCAAAAAAGACATAGCTGAACTAAAAAAGGTACAGAGAAGGACAACAAAAATGATCAAGGGCATGGAAAGGCTCCCGTATGAGGAGAGGCCTGCTAGGTTGGGGCTCTCGTCAGCTTGGAGAAGAGACGACAGAGGAGATATGACAGAGGTCTATAAAATCATGAGTGGTGTGGAACTAACAAACAAGGAACAGTTATTTACCCTCTCAGCTAGTACTAGAACTAGGGGACACTCCATGAAACTCATGGGTGGTAAGTTTAAAACAAATAAAAGAAAATATTTTTTCTCTCAGCATATAATTGGGTTGTTGAATCTACTGCCAGGGGCTGTGGTAAGGGCCAGTACAATAGCTGAGTTTAAATGAGGTTTGGACAAGTTTCTGGAAGATAGGTCCATTAGCAGCTATTAGCCAGACAGGATCAGGGAACATGACGGGAGCTGGGGGAAAACAACAGGAAATGGATCCCTCATTGTGACCTGTTGGGTGCTTCTCCCAAGCCACCATGATTGGCCACTGTCGAAGACAGGATGCTGGGCTAGATGGACCGTTGGTCTGACCCAGTATGGCACTTCTTATGCTAAACTGAAACCAGACAAGACTAAAGCGATGATAGTTGGCCGACCCTGCGACTTGGAGGGCATTGGGACCCCGGTCACTGACAGGGTTCGTCCCCTTTCTAGTTTGTCAGGTTCACAGCCTTGGAGTCCTGCAGTTATGAGTCAGATCTGGCCACCATTGTCCGTTCTTTCATCACCTCAAAGCTAGATTACTGCAATGTGCTCTACATGGGGTTGCCCTTGATGACGGTTCAGAAGCTGCAGCTGGTGGAGAACGTGGCAGCTCAGCTCCTTTTGGAGGTGGATTTTTTTATTTATATAAATTTTATGTATTTATATAAAAAAAATTATCCCATCCCTCCTGCCCATAAGGCAGACCGGGCGGCGAACAATAATATAAACGATAAAACAATAAAACGATGTAAAACAATTTTAAAAATCACCAATACAGGGAAAAGAAACCCACCCTACCTCCACCCCACCTACCCTCCCCCTCTCCCTTGCCGAAGGCCTGGCGGAACAGCCGGGCCTTACATAAACGCCGAAATAGCAGGAGAGTGGGGGCCAAACGAGCCTCCTCTGGGAGCGAATTCCACAGCACAGGGGTGGCCACGAAAAAGATCTAAAATTGGTGGCCACACACCTCGCCCAGGGAGCCTCCGAAAAGGCTCCCACAGACGATCTCAAGGGTCGCACGGGCACATGGGGAGTGAGGCGGTCCCGCAGATAAGTAGGGTTGCTGTGAGCACGTAACACCTGTGCTTTACAGTCTGCACTGGCTTCCTATAGCCTTCCAGGCACAATTCAAGGTGCTGATGTTGACCTTTAAAGCCCTAAAAGCCCTGGGTCCCATGTATCTGAAAGACTGTCTTTCTTTCCATGCTCTACTACGACCCCTACGGTCAGTCGAGCGCGCTCTCTTGCGGGTACCACCTGCCAGTCTTGTCTGTATGACAAGAGTCGGCAGGGAGGCGCTGTCAGTTGCTGGCCCAGTATTATGGAACTCCCTTCCCTCAGAGCCCAAGCCTGAGCATATGTTGGAGGCAGTGCAAAACATCTCTTTTTGGCAAAGCATTTAGAAAATGGGGATAGAGGTTGAGATGGTTGAGTATTTTAAAAAGGGATTTTACTGTATTGTGTGTGTTTTTATTACTGCAAGCCCCCGTGAGCCTTTGGGGAAGGCCAGAGTATAAATTTTAATACATAATTACATACATACACACATACACATACAACATGCTCTATGCCACACACACAAAGTGAAAAATTTAGGTAGAAAAGTAGGAAATTTGTTGAAATTATTTTCCAAGGTTTGTTTTGTTTTTTTTAAACTGCTTTTCTAGTTTTACCCCAACATTTATAGTTATTATTTCACACCCTTTGTTCCCCCCCAAAATGTGAATAAGCATTTTGGTTTCGTAAAGGTCAGTCTGAGTGAAAGGGTAAAAGAATGAAAAATGAATAGGCAGAGGTAAAAAGGGGAGTGTGTTGCATCAAAATTTTCAGAATTTTCACTGCTCACACATTTTTGGGTTTTTCTGCTCACAGAATTTGGAAAAGGTGGTGGTGTTTCTTTCAGTAGAATGAAGAGAGCAAGCGTAACATGTTTTACCACACTCCTGTTTAGCTTCCTCTCATGCAGTATTTAGATTTGTCTACTAACATTTTGAACCAACAAGATTTAAAAAATAAAAATACCAAGTAACATCACATTTCATTCTTACAAAAAGAAACTTGTGTGCGCAGAAAGAATGGCTCCTTGAAGTACTACCACCTTTGTGGATCATTGCTGGAAGAAATAACACGCCCTATCATGTGGAATGTTGTCTACTAGCTACCTGTTAGGGGGTATATCTCATATCTAGAATTGAAGAAAAGGATGTAAACATGCTCGTCACTTCCTAATTAACCCTCTATTTTATCCTTATATGACAGTTCACTTAAATCTCCAATGTTGAGGGAGTGACGAGAATCTATATGGCTCTGAAGAGGCGATACATTTGGAGAGTAGCTACTTTAAGCCTTTCTTGATAGTTCCTCTGCAGAGCCCCAGTGCAGAAATTAAGTTAGCAGGATGAGAAGCACACAATTAAAAAAAAGACTAACGCTCTGCTGTTCTTAATTGAGCATTCCAGTTCAAACAGTAGTGCATTCTAAAAAACAGGAATTAAGTGTCAGGTAGCAACTGTACACATTTCTACTACAGACACAGTGAATGTAAACTACACAATATTAGTTCTGTGGCAGAATGAGTACCAATTCCTCCTGCCACAGCAATCCTCGTTAAATCTTAGCATGTCTAAATATGCACTTTGATCCACTTACAAAGATTCTGAACTGAAAATGTTGGCTCTTAGTTTATACCAGGAACAATCTTTTAGACTTCCACAAGAGCTTTTTCCTTTTAAGGCAATAGTAAATTCCTCTCTGAACATCAACAAACTTTATCCAGTATGCATTTAAGGGTCAAGAAAAAATAATCATGAGGAAGATAATTAACATGAAAAATATAAGACCACTAAAGAGCCCAAAATGTATGTATGAGGCCACAAATTTAATTTCTCCTTATGAACAATTGTACAAAAGAAGAGCTTCAGATTTAAGAAGGGGTGTGTGTGTGAGAGAAAAGTATACAGAAGCTCATTTCCTCAATGGAAAGGTGGGCCTGAATGTGAATTCAATTGCACATCTACTATATGAATGATTAGGTACATGTTTAAACATACAGCAAACTACACAATACACAGAAGACTCCATATAGAAAAAAAAAACCTTGCAATTGAATCTTTGGGTGCTTGCCCGTGTGACTGCACTGGGGGAATCTAATGAGAAGCAAACCCCTGGTGGAGGGAAGTAACTTGAGACTTTGAATGTGGGTGTGTGGTTAAAACATCATTTAATGCGTCTCCCATTGTTTTCCAATCACAAAAGGCAGGGCACAAAATCCAACCATGCCATTTGTGATAGACAACAATGGGCCCACGTTTAAAGCCTCATGTTAATTTCCCCGCTAGGGGTTTGCTTCTTGTTAGATTCCCCCGGCACAGAGTTCATCTAACCCTCTTTACTTTTGTAGTCCAAGTTGTGTTTCCCTTTTTTTTTTTTTTTTTTTTTAACACACACACACACACACACACACACACACACACACAAACTCATGAGTTTAAGATGTCATCATCCTATAATACATCACTCTCCAGATGCACAACCTGTTGTCATAAAAGCAGACGCCACAATCCTCCATGTGTGTTCAAATAATGCACTGCCAGGAAACTGCATGTTAAAAAAAAAATCTTTGCTGTCTGTCCTCTCAAACTGGACGGATGAAAGCTGAAGGAGTGGGAGGCAGGAAAAACACCTTGCACTTAAGTTCCCTACTAGGCATCCATAATGGCAGCCAAGTTATAAGAGGGAAAAGGTCCTATAAGATCTGAAAATACTGTACAAAGAAAACCATTACCACATTATTTTTGTGGGGGAGAAAAATGAGTAAAATTCTATAGAAACCCCAATATTAACTTTAAATGGAGTGAGAGAAGACTCATTGACAAGTCAAAATGAGAAGTGAGGGGTATACATTTCCTGAGCATGCAACTCCAGTAGGACAATTTGGTTAAAATTACAAGACATGCAACTCCAATATATTGCTTCTCTAGATGCAACAACAACAACAAAAAATCTTTTTACACCCAATCTCCACCATCCCTTTTAAAAAAAGAAAAACAACTTTCTTTTAAAGTACCATTTTAGGTGTGAGGAAGGTATCCTTATTTTTCAGATCAATAGTCCAAAAACCCCCGCAAAAAGTATTTAAAATTTTAACAAGAAATCATACAAAGTTATAAATTCCACAATTGTCTGCCTCCTGAAAAACATCATAGAATCAGAAATCAAATCAGCAAACTACAAGGCTTCCTGAAAAGCTTCTTCACCGATGGGAAGAAAGGATACGGTATGCACATAACGTGAACAAGTAGGTGCTTTTAAAGTTGCTGCTAAAATACATTTAAAAATCTATACAAGGGGGGGGGGGGAATACCTTAGCTACTTTCCTCCAGTTAAGACAGTCAAAGAAGTAATATGTTCCTCTCTCGTACGTATTGGTTTTCATTGTTGGCTCCATGCCCGGCGCCCTGGTAATCCATACTCGTTCTTCTTTGTGGTATCTCCAATCTCGGTTAAAGCTTTCATTTTGGATTGGGGGGAAAGATTTTTTGTTAGTGGCACTGATTTCCATTTACTAAACCCGCCATTTAAAAATACAAATTGATTTACAGTAACTATCCTACACAAAAAAAGCCCCTAGAACCCTGAAGGCACAATCTAGCTCCTGCTAAAGTCAATGCGAGTTTATCCATTGATTTTAATAGAAGTTTAATTGTACCCCAACTCTTAAAACATCTTCATTTCAACTATTTACCTAATCATTCCCCACTGGCGGGCCAAATGTTGGTTGTTAGGAAGAATAGATTTGTAAAAATCAAGAATCAGGTGCACTCAAACAGCATGTATTTTTGAGCCCACCACTCAAATGTAGAGGTATATTTTAACAAATTTAGCATTCATATAGCATTTTTCATTTTCACAATGCTGTACAACACTGGTTCCCAAGCTTTTTGCTGTCGTGACCCCATTTTGAGTCTTAAATATAATCTCAACACAAGGTAGTAATGAATAAATGCAAAATATATCAAATATCAATCAGGATTTTGACCGAATCTGCATATGGTGTGACCTCACTCTTGGTCCTGACCCCTAGTTTGGGAACCTCTGCTGTACAAACAATACAAAATCCTGTGAGATAAGTAATGTTTACTTCCATTTTCAACACTACTAATTCTGTTCTCAAACCATAACTATTTGTAAGGTTTAAAAATAGCTTGTTATTGTTAAGAGGAATCAAAATGCAAAATTTTCAATGTTACCACCACAGTAAATTATGATTCTATTATAATATAAAGTTGACCAAAGTAGTTTTAACATACAGCTCTACTGCTGCTAATAACTGTAATACATCTCCTCCATTCATGTAATAGAGATAAAACAGTAGATCTTCTCCATATCGGCCAAGCTTTATTGCAGCCAGCTGTAAAAGATAAGAGAAAATGAAGATGAAAATCGAAACGTAAACAAAATACCACAAAAATACCATTGAGAAATGTATTTATTTATTTCCATAAATTTCTACTTATGTAGTAGAATAATATACTATTAAAATCTCATTTAATCAAAATTAAGTGTTCCAAATTAGCTTCTTAATAGTAAAGTTAATGTAGGCAGCTGGCTTGTATGTATGGCTTGTAATGTATGAGATAATATAATATTTGTAATGTAACTAATTCTTTTTGAATTTTCTGATTGGCTCACTTTTACACTATTAGTTTCCACAAATTTTATTACATATAGTTGATGATCCTTACAATTTAATTTTTAATATATTTAATGCTCTCCAAGATGTACAAAAAGTATATTTCCTAGCCATATTCTGTATAAGATTCTTCTTCATTAATTCGTATTATATAGGATAAAAAGTTGTGTGGGCTACTACTTCCCAAGTGTCAGTTTATAAGCTTAACAAAGGTCTCCCTGTATAGTATAGTACTGGTAAGACAGTAGGCACATTATTGGAGGTTTTGACAGCTTGGTCTGTACGACTGGACATTGGTCATTTTCAAAGACAGAATAATGGTTTAGATGGATGACTTGATTATTTTTTTATGATAGCAATTCTACACAGTTGTTATTGCCCTAAACCACTTTTGCATTACATTTCCCAAAAAATAACATCACCTTTTATTAGCTAATGGCACCCCGTTCAGGATGCTGGTTTCGACAAATAAAGCTCTTAATGGCTTGGGCCCCAAGTATCTGAAAGACCACCTCTTCCCTTATGTCCTGTCATGGCCCCTGAGGTCAGTTGGAAGTGCCCTTTTGCATCTGCTGTTCCCCATGAAATTTCTACAACAAAGGCGCACAGAGAGGTGTTCTTGGTGACTGCCCCACAAATATGTCTCTCTCCCCACTTGGAGAGTCATCTTAAGCCCGAGCCTGCTCATCTTCCAGAAATGATGTAAGACCTTTTTGTTTGGCCAAGTGTTTGGTAGGCAGAGAAAGGGCTGGGGCGGATAGGGGGAAGGGTTGTAGGGGGTAATGGGGATTTGTAGCTGTTTTTATATGTTGTAAGCTGCCCTGAGCCTCATTGGGAAGGGTGGCATATAAACAAATAATAAATAAGAAACATAGGAAATAAAACTGGGAACAGAGTGTCTTACTCAACTCTTGTAAAGTTAGTGTAGAAATGACACATGCTAACATATTTAATTTACCTTTTAAAGAGCTGAAGTTGATTTAAAACACAGGCTATATCATCTATCTGTGAAAAAGTTACTTCTCAAACGTTACCTTAAGCTGAATTCTATAAACACCTCTTATCTATAGTTTTATAGTGGACAAAAAAACCACACTCACCTTATCCCTAATGTGAATGTTCGTTAAGTATTCAGATGGAACATGAAAGTCTAGAAAAGAAAATCAAAACTGACTTGTTAAACCATGTAACTGACTTTCATTTACAAATATTAACACAGCATTAAACAGAACTAAGTTTCTCTACCTATGTCTTGAGGTCGACAAGGCGAAGATGCCCACGGTGATGCAAACTTGGGGTAGAGGTTTCTAAACAGAAGAAAACAAACAACAATGAATTGTTAAAAGATACCCAATCGTCACTCTGCCACCAAACACAGATACACATCTATTCACTTAATTTAACAATCTATTTAATTATGCTCAGCCTCATTTTGAAGCCTAAATTCACTAAGTGTGGTATTACATGATTTGCACGTGTCTAGTCGGCTAATAAGACAGATCCCATAAATAAAGGAGAAAAGGCTTAGGCTGGCAGTTGTTGTTGCTTTTCCTAACTGACTAAACACCTTCCCTTCCTCTAAAATCTGGTGACAATACAAATTTCAGAATTACAATGAAAAATGGAAGATCAAAAGAAAACGCAAGACTTTAAACCTTTTATTTTTGTTTAGGGCAGGGTCTATGCTGAACTACACCACCTACATAGGCAGGTTAATGTACCAGCTTGAATTATACTGGCTCCAAGTAACCAATCTTGCGATATGGACATAACAATTGTGGCAAGGTCTTGGAGACTGATTTGCATTCACATGGGTGTCCACAATAAAAGTAGGGTGGTATATAGTACAACATAAACAGTGTATACACACTTGGTGGGCTAACGAAACTTTTAACAATTCATGCTTGTGCCCCTGGCAAAAAAGGGACAAGAAAAATAGCACAAATTGGGAGATTTGTCAGCACAAGCCAAAACTGCATGTACACTTGTGGCATTGAGCAGGTACAAGAACAGATATGCTGACACAAGAACTAAAAGTAAATACGCCCTGAGTTGTTAATAATACTTCAAGGAAAAATAGAGCAGTCAGATTAATAAGAAACTGCAACAGGAAAAAAGATGTGGATAGTGAAAATCGAATATTGTTAAATAATAGACAAAAAATAACAAAAACAAGATGTATTTGACAGTTACACTTTAGTTTTAACTACAAGATTTGATAACATAATATTGTGGTGTAAACTATAAATATGAGACTTCAGGATAGCAACCTGCTAGTATACCTGAACTATTCTAACAAGGATGTTGACTGCAAAATATCGAAAGCCTCTGGGATATCACCAGGAAAAGATGGCTTCTCAGTTTAGCTCTATAACTTGAGATATGCAGGAATAAAATGACCGAGGAGCTTTCAGCAATGGAAAATGACCATAACTTTCCTCTGTCAGGGTTAGTGGAGGGAGAAATTCCATTCAAAAGTGGGTAGGCAAAATCCAGTGCATTACCCCAGCAGACTCTGCAGTCAAGGTTGTTACAGAATTAAAATTCATTTACAAATTAAACCTTCTCTCTCAGCTAAAGACACAAAGGCAAAAATGCCTGCTTGCTATTAGGATGAAATCATTGTAGGTACAGGAAAAAGGCAACCCATGTACCAGACTAAGTAAATCTGTGCCCAAATGTTTAGTGCTTCTCAAGAGCGAGAAAATGAAGGTTCTGCAACAGGGTGCAGCTGGATGTCTGAGTCATTTACAGACCACAGAAGTTGCATCTAGCTCCAGAGGTCCAGCTTTCCCAGTTGGGACTGAAATGATGGCTCAAAGACTGGTGGGTGTGGTCTGGGTTATGTAGCACCACAACCCAGCATAGCCATGAAAGAAAGTGCCTTGACTGAGACAGGGGGAATGTTCACTCATGAGGACATGCCAGTAAGGTAGAAGATGGAAGCTATGCTTCCACCACCTGGGAATTGGCCAAGGAAGGTAGGCTGAGACATGGTTATGTTTGTGGGGTGCACTGTGTGTATATATTTTTAATAAAGCACCAGTGATGGGAGATGACGCCTCGATGGAGTCTGTCTGGCAGTTGACATGATGGCGCAACCACACCCACACGTTGACAGGTTCGCTCTCCCATCTATACACTGCCTTAAATATCACAAAGAAAGATAGAGCAGTTTCTTGGATAAACATAAAATGAAAGTCTTTGCAAAAATATCAGAACACAGAGACCTTTCTTCCTAATGTTATTTACCCATCACAGGTACACTTTTAAAGAGATCATCTACAGATAATGTGTCACCTAATCAGTTTATATAATAAGTCTGGAAGTTGAATCTCTTTCTGCCATGCCTTAGAGAGATCTGAATTACTGAACCTTACAAGGTGCTACATAAATGGATTCAACTCAGAGAAAGACCTAGGCATCACCATGGGCAGCTGAAATGAAGACTTCGGCTCAATAAGCTGTCACAGTCAGCAAACAAAGCACACAAAAGCGTTATGATGAATAAGGAATGGAACTGAAAACAAGACCATAATATGTCATCTGAATTCTGTGTTCAGTACTGATCACCTGATTCAACAAAGATATCAGGGAATTACAGAAGAGTGATGAGAATGATTCAGGACATGCAAAAACCCGCTTATGAAGAGACTGTAAAAGAAAACAACTTGGGAATGCTTAAATTTGAAAGGAGACTAACAATAGGAGCTATGATAAAAGCATTAAAAAAATGAACAGCATGTAAAAAAAGAGAAAACTTCATTTCTTCCTACCTAGATATTAAGCGAAACTGAAAAGCAGCAAAGTCAAACCTTACAAGAGGAAATGCTTTCACACAATGTGAAATTTAGCAACGGAACTCCTTGTCATGGAATTCAATTCAGGCCAAGAACTTAGCAAGATGTAAAGAGCAACGGAACAATTTTATAAACAAAGAGAATCAGTTGCAAGAGGGTAGTGTTAAGTAAGTATGGGAAAGGAAAATAAACCGCATACTTCCAGGCTAACTATGATGAGTCTGGATAAGGCCCTTCAAGAGGTTGGGGGTGGGGGTAATTCCACATCTGCATAATGTCATTTGCTTCACACCTCTCAGAATCAGTTGATGTTGGCTACTTTGGGAGTTAAGATACTGGAAAAGATGGACCACAGGTCTGATCCAGTATGGCAATCTGTATTCTTATGTATAGAAATAGTGTTCAAGTATCAATTTCAAGTTTTGAAAAAGTTTTCAACTTTATTTCGATTTACATTAAGACTTAGTTTTCTTCTGCAATATTCTAAAAGAATTAGCAAGAGACAAAAGAATAAGTATCTATGGAGCATTAAACAGATGTGATAAGTTTATTATTCTGGATGCAGCAATTTCAGATGGGTCCAGATTTGAAAGGAATTTACAAGGATACTGAGGAGCAAAAAGTATTATGCTGATGATTCGCTCTTACTAATAGATTGCTTTTTTCAATAAACAAATTATTGAATTTTCAGGAGATTTTGAAATATTAGTAGAATGCTAACAGGAAAAAAATGAAGTGCTGTCATTTTCAGAGTTTTTTTCCTCCTCAAAATTATATATGTAGAAATTTCTCTCGCAACTTAAGAAAATTAAGTAGCAGAATACACTTGTGCACAAGGGAAAGTGTGCTACCACCATTATCAACATTTGAGTTAATATGTATAAGGACCTAAGTAATTGACCCATGCAAGTGAGCTAAGCTTGTTAGTGAAGGAGGAACAAGGATTTCCATGTGTATGTTCAACTAACAAGCCTAGCCCACCTACATGGAGCAGCTGCATGGATTGTTATGATAAGCAATTTAAGTACTGTAAAGGCTGGATTTGGCTTATAGACATAAATAACTAATACTACTGCTGCTAAAGGTGGTGGCACAAACCTCCTTAAACAAACGAGCACATTCTACCCATTTTTTCTATTTTATTATGTAAATATCTAAAATTGTAACACTGTACACATTGCTGAAAATGGACTGAACACCATTTTTGACAGATTTAATTTATCTAAATGTCTTTATGATTAATGGATTTTTAGTAGTGTGTACATTATACATGACAGTAGGTGAAATTTCTAAAACTAAGTACTCAAACTTTGTCCATACCTTTCACCAAATTTTGCTCCCCACTAGCAGAGCAGGAACCAAATTGTCCAAACATTGGGGGCTGGGGGGAGGGGGGGGGGGAATAGAGAACTAGGAACTAGGAATTTTTGCGATGATCATGCACCAGCAATGTACCTGACGCTTTACAAAGTAATGAAATAGACACAGTCTCTGCCCTAGGGCTTACAATCTGAGAGAAAGGTGCGGGGGGGGGGGNACTAAGTACTCAAACTTTGTCCATACCTTTCACCAAATTTTGCTCCCCACTAGCAGAGCAGGAACCAAATTGTCCAAACATTGGGGGCTGGGGGGGGGGGAATGGAATGCACTGAACTAGGAATTTTTGCTGCCAGAGATGATCATCCAATTTTCCGGGGGCAAAGCCAAGACTGCCCACACATGCCCACTCACTCGGGAGGGGGAGCAGCAGTGCATGCAGCTGTTTCCTTTCTTACCATATGGAACTCTGATGGCTCAAACGGGGCATCAGGACTTAAAATTCCCTAGTCAACATGCACAGGCACAAAGAGTAGCTCAAGAGGACAGGAAGTATATAGTGATAAATTAACACAAAAACTCTGAAGATACACTGATATTTAAGGTAACATTTGCTTCAATACAACTATGCAGGTGTACTGTTGGTTTTTACATCAATGCAAGTTTAATTTGCAAACCATCACTGCCAGGTCATTAAGAGGCATACATTCTCCAGGATTTTTAATTATTATTTTTATATTATTATTTTTTAAAATAATTCATGCAGAAAATATAAAATTAACAATGCATGATTGCCTCAACTAACATTGTTAGCAAATTAAGGGAATGTAGAAAGCAGCCTGTTTTATTGCAAGTTTGCAGAACAAGACCTGAAAATGCCTTTCAGCAAGTTCTCTTGTTAATGCAGGTTTTACTTTACTGTCATACACTTTCAATTTTGTTTGGCAAAACATCTTGCAGTTTTGATATTCATGTGAACAAACAGCCTAATGAGAACATTAACAAAAACAGAACTTACTCAGGAGAGTTGAGATTGAGACCTAGTGTTGTTAAGTCACTCCCTAATGCAAGATGTACCATTCCTGGGTCTGTCTCTGCTGCCCTGATGAATGTTAACAAGCCGATCATTCCAAACTGGTCCGTCACCATCCCTTGAGGAATGTTGGTAACCCGACCTAGGCAAGAATGAAAAATTAAGTTTTTCCTATAAGTACCGCAGAAATCAATAAGATCATTTGAAAGCAGAGATGAACGTACGCTCTTGTCTCTCTCAATGTTAGTCTCATCACTGTAGCCACACACACACCCCCACTCATCTCTTATGCCCTTTTCAAACGAGACGCATCCACGCATGAACATCCAGAATCTGAGTGTTCATACGTGGGTGTGTCTCGTGTAAAAGCCTAGGCAGGTGGGTGGGTGCAATGCTCCCGACCAACATGCATGCACACCCATCTCAACCCACACAGAGCAACCGGCGAAAATGGCAGTTGCTCAGTGCGTGCAGACGGGTGGAGATGGGTGTGCGCCTGTCTACACCCTCCCCACACCCACTGCACATGCACGCACTCCGATACACACACACACACACACACACACACCCCTCACGCGTGCAGCTCATGTAAAAAGGGCCCCAGATTGTAAACCTCCTGGGGGTAGGGACTTGTCTATAACTATCGATTGTACAGCACCAGGAATACTGCTTGCGCTATAAGCTATATAAACAACAACAATAATTAATAAAAACAGCTTTTGGATCTTGGTCATCCCAAGGCTTCACTCCCTCCAGAGTTATCCTTTGTCTCCTGAGCAAGTAAATCTTCTGGATGAGCTGAGCTACAACAGTTGCAGAAGGCTGAGGAAGAGCAGAACTGGAGAGCTAGCTGTTCTGATTTCTCCTCTCTGATCCTTGCAGTCACCTCAATCCCCAATCCCCACTGTCCTTGGCCTCACCATGTTAGAAGCAGTGAGCCTGGTAGGAAGGAGATGAGAATGAAGATTGGGACATCTCCCAATCATCTATCTCCTCTGCGCTCTGCCCCCATAGTTCAGCTCCTGCCTTCTCTTTAGCTCACTGCAGAAGCAGGGAAGGCAGGAGCTGAAGTGGGATGTAGAGCATATAGTGCAGAAGTGAGCAAACTGTGACTCTAGTGTCATATGCGGTTCTTTGACTACACTGTGGTAAATGGAAACTATGTCCACCCCTGGCATAGTAGGAAGCTGGGGCTCTGCAGAGGTTTGCGATCTGAACTTTTCCTCTCCTACCACCTCAGCCACTGCCTCAGAGAAGAAGAAAAGATGAGAGGATCAAGAGACCAAGGTAGGCTGCTAATCTCCCACTGGGCTCTCCTTCCTAGCTCATGGTGAAGCCCAGGGAAAACAAGGACTGTGGTGGATGCATGGAAGAATGCAGAGTGGGTCTCCTGCCCTGCATAATAACCAGGGCAGGAGACCTACTCATATAGATGCTGTGGTTGTCCCTAAAAGTATCTGGATAATCAGGTCTCTACTGTATTTGAGAGTTATAAAAATTGCCCACGCATACCATCAGGTAACACCTGGATCCCTTTTTTCTGCTGGTTGTTGTTTTGCGTTGTTGAACTTTTATCTCCAGGGAATTTGGGTCCATCTGCGCTAGAAGATGTTTTACCTGATGTATTCAAATTCTATTGAGAGAGAATTCTTTGTTCAATTTAGTGTGACAGATTACATAAACCAACACTGGTTAAGCAGCATTTCCAAATCAAATGTTCTAAAAAATGATCAAAAGGATCACGCTACATACATTGTGAAGCTGAAGTCTGGTCAGTTATTAATTTGTCTAACCACTGAAAAAGTAACTCAGCTTTAAGCTTTTTTGATAACTAAGCTTTTTTAAATGAAAGCTATTTGTTCAAGGTCAGTGAGTTTGTGCTAAAAGAATCAGTGAAAACAAGATATTCTTCAAGAGCTATACAATTCTCCACATGGTTTAGAGTCTGCTTCTGAATGGTACAATAAAGCACTTCTGAGAAAACGAGATTAAGTCTGCATATTTTGCTACTAATCTTTTGGCAAGATTAATCTCACTTCCATATTCACCACCCCTAAAAATGTGTCCCCACCAAACTCAGACCCTGTAATTCAAAAGAATGTTGTAAAATATTAAAATGTCCCATCCACCACTGGAAGAAAAATACTAAACGACAATGCAAGAAACTGCATTCCTAAATGCAGGTCTCTCAGAGGTACCTGATGGTCTTTTCCAATACAGGCCTGCTACCAACAGCCTTATCCACATATAGAATGCCTCTGAGCTGCAGTAGCTATCACCTGGGATCATAACTTGGATCCAGTTATAGAAGTAGGCAGTAAGCAGTTATAATATTTATATCTTTCTACTAATGGATACAAATATGTTGTCTGACAAGAACATTGTGTAAAATAAGTGCTCTCTTGTGCCACATAAACCAACACAAATTGTCAGTTCAACAGTCTTATTTAGTATTTCTTCAGCACCAAAGATATTCATGGTGCCTCTGTCATACAAAAGAACCCTGTCCTGAAGAGACTAGTGTCTAGATAACAAATTTCAAAGGGGGGGAAAAGAACTATGGTAGTAAACAACCAACTAAGAGATATAATTAATGAACTGCTATTTATCTTGCTAGTTACTTTTTCCAAAGTGTACAAATACTCCCATGTGTATTTTTTAATATCCCCTCCAGTTTTTATCCTTTAAAAATGAAAAATGTGTCCTCCACAGGCAATAGGATAGGATGCAACAAAAAGATTTTACAACCATATGCTTTACTGTCCCCTTGATATTTATGCTGCCTCAAAAAAGCAGGTGTGTAACGTGGTAAATATTATTTTGGCAATCTGAAAGATTACGTCTATTCCTACTTTGATGATCCATAACACTTTATTAAAATATTCCCAATGATGTGTGGACCTGCTAGAACTTCAAGATATTGTCATTCTATCCGTCTCTGTACGTTTCCCCTCCAGTAAACTGAAATTAGCTACCTACGTTCATTAAATCAATTGCTGCCTGAAGTCTGTGATAAATAGCTGGGATTAATTATTTTGAAAGTTTTAATAAGAGGTACTGGTCAGGGGTCTTCTCGCTCATCCCCTTTTAAAGCAATTTTTGCTACTCAGTTTTGTATTATCCAATCCGCTTTAAAATACTGAGTACTCTAGACTGTGGCTTCAGTTGTGAGATAGTCGTATACTTGTAAGTTCCTTAAGCAAAATTTGCATAACTTGCACTACAAGTCATGTATGGCCGACAACTCTTACCACATGCTGTCCACGCCTGCAGTAAGGGAACAGAGAGCACCATGTGTTGGCTTCCATAGCAGGCATTTACAGTGCTAGCTACTCTGCTGGCAGAGCCCTGAATTCCAAGTCAGCAGAGCACTCATGGTCTACCAGAAGCACTCCTAGCCAGGAAGAGACCAGGGATGCTGCTGGTAAACTGGGCCAGTCTCTCCTTCCACAGTCCCTCATTTTCACCCTGATAAGCAGGAAGCTAACCCACAGTTGAAACATTAGTGGTTCCAGGCACGGTAGAAGCGACATGTGGGTGAAAACTCAGGATTATTTTTTTTCCTGGAGCAGTGGCCCCAGGCTTGGTACATCACATTTCCTACTTTTGTGCACAAATGTGCATGCAAACATGGGAATATAAGTGGTTAATGTAACATGTGGAAATTACCTATGAATTAAAACCAAAATCTTTTCTCTTAAGTCAAAGCACTGGGAGTCTGAAGGTTTAATCTTGGGGTACTGCATGTACTTCCAGCAACCTTTGGCAAGGTAACTTTTTCACTGTGCTTCAAACTACCCTATCTATGGGGGGAAATGGGGGAAGGAAGAAAGGGGAAGAAATAACACTTCTCTACCTCATAACTATCTTGCAATATCTAAATCATTATATTTGTGAAATATTTTGAGATAACTGGGTAGCAGGTTATAGTAAACAAAACAATCATCAGGGGAAAGAATTTTTGAAGCTTACTTGATACTCCAAAGGGACACAAAAATTCAGATTTCCTACCACTAAAATGTACTTAAAAGTTCAAAAGATTTGTCTGAAATGCAGACTTTTAAAACATTTATATCACAAATCATCCAATTAACACAAGGCCAGTTTACAAGTTATAAAGTAATATTTAAGTATCACCAAGTGTAGTAGTTTATAGGAGACCAACTTTAATGTGTCCAGTTACATCAGTCTGTACAAATTGTTTTGAGCTAGTTTTAAATTATTCAAACGTATCAAAAGGTCACAAAAAGGAACAACAAAAAAAAGCAAAAGACCAACAACTACTTACTGATTTACTGTCATCATTATTTGATGTTGGGTCTTTGTAGCTGGATCCTGGTAATGCTGGAAAGTCTTCATTGTGTATTGAGAAGTCCTGGGTTTGCTCACTTGCTGGTTTTGTTACCATTCCGACTACAATCAAAACAAAATATAGCATTAACTACTGAGAACATAATTCTTTTACTGATTTTGTTTGTTCTTATTTCTATGATGAGCAAGTGGTACAGTACAATTTATTTTGAAAAAGGGAATATTAAAACAATACCACCAGGAAAAACGTTGGCTTACACAAACTACGGCCCTGATCCAAGGTGCGCACGCATGCATCTAGTCTACTCCGCATGTGCACGTATGGTGCCACGCAGGAAGCCTACTGCCTCCTGACCGTGCTGCTACCTGTCACAAGAAGCAGCTGGGCTGTGGCAGGGAAAGCCAGTCGCGGCAGTCGGGAAGGCTTCCCCCATAGCACCATGCCTGCATGCAGACCTTAGATCAGAGTCCATGTACTTAACATTGAATTCTCCAATAAGTTATGTCTATGAGAAATTTTATTTCTAACACAAATCCATTGGTTTAATTAGTCGTATCAGTAATTAACCAATCCAAATACTTTTACTATTAACAACACTGATTTAACTGCATAAAATCTCAATAAGCAACATACATTTATAAAGGAGCTTTTAAAATTATATTTAACAAAGCAGATTGCCAAAGGGAAGGGCGCAGTGTATAATGTTTTTTTTAAAATTTCAAAATTAAATTTGGTTACCTAGACAACATATATTTACAGAAACCCACAGCCTATTTGCAATAAAACATGTCACTATGTTATCCTTTTCCAGCAGTTTATGAAATACAAAAACTGTAAGCAACTAGACAAACTCTGGACTCAGTGCTTTGACCCTAATTCTGGAAAAGTAGGCCAGGCCATTCACCTTGACGTATGGGATCCAAGGACTGAAGAACACTAATAAACCTCAGGGCCAACTGCCCTGCTTTATTTATCTAGAAATAGTAAATTGGCTATAATTCACCCTGAACCAGTTCTGAAGAAGCAAGTTCAGAGAGCTTATATTCCATAAGGTTTGTACAGGTGCAGGATGAGCTGACAGATGGACTTTCTTTCAGTATTCTGAGATCAAGATATCAAAGTTCCCTTTTTCGATTTTCCACCCACAAAATATACTGACCAAATCACATTTCTACTTTCCTTGACAGTGGACTCCAATTTGCTTCCATAAGGGAAATGTACTATTTACCAAAATATCCATTATTATTTGGGATACCCTGGAACCTGTAGCACAGTGTATAGATAATACAATCTCAAGAACAGAGTATCCTCTTTGTAATGTAAGACTTTATGTGAGAACAACTTCCTAAAGTACCACGGTCATGTTCAATATATTTTTTTTTAAAAAACCAAGTAAAAACAAAAGGAACACAGACAGAGAGAGGGGGGCAACTTTCTGTAGCCTCAGGGAAAGTTTGCCAAGCAGGGCACACATAGGGCTGCCAGTTTGAATCTAATTTCCACTGGTTGTGTCTCCTTACCATTCCACATTAGTACAGAGGATTGGACTTGATGACCCTTAAGGACTCAAATACTGTATCAGGATACTAAACAGCTATAGGTTTTTAAAAATCCCCCAGAACACAGGTTGCAAATGTACTATCTTACCATAGGGAGCCCTTCCAGCCAAGGGGTTTATTAATGGAGTTGGGTTGCCACTTCCTTCCCTTCTGTTTCTGTCCGCTAGTGCTGGAAAATCTGAAAGGTCCAGTCCTGTCACATTTTCACTTCCATCTAAAAATACATACACACAATTTAATATTCCTTTTACACCCCCTTGTACCCTTGAGATTGCAATATATGAAATAAAGTTTTGCCTTATAAAATAGAATGGAAACAAATTCTCTCTATAAGCCTGTGTGTAATTCAAACACAAAATAGTTGTTAAAGTATTCCACAAATTATAAACTCCACGACACTAAGATGAGATTTATATATTGTTTACAGTGCAAGCAGCAGATGAAAAGAAAATACCATAATGGAAAAGCAAAAGGTAGAGTGCACTCATTAAAGAAGTGAATCAATCTATGCAAAAAAAAAAAAAAAAGTTACTTAGCAGTAACAGTTCTTCGAAAGTTCAGCTTATTCTCACATATGGTAATCCCTGCACTGCAGGTAGTAGAAAGGACTGCCCTCCCAAATGCTGAGTCAGACTCTGCAGCCAGGTCTAAGCAAGTAATACTTGGAGAAAGTATGTAGAGAAGACCAAGTGCCTGCCTTGCAAATGTCCGGGATGGGTATATGTTTGAAATTTGCGGCAGAAGTTTACATAGCTGGAGTAGAGTGAGCTGAAGGAGGCTCCTTTGCAACTGTGTAACAAGTATTGATACGTCGTAGGAGCCACTTAGATAAACTTTGAGATGAGATTTGTACTCTTATGCGTTGGTCCCCAAAACAAAGAGTTAGTAGCCCTAATAGACTTGATGCGTTCCAAATAGAAGGATACGGCCCTCTTCAGGTCAAGTATATGAAAAGTTGCCACTGCTGGAGTTGTATGTGGCCTTGGAAAGAATACACGGAGTGAAATAGGCTGGTTCAAATGAAAAGGAGACAACATAAAAGGATCAGGCTGGAGTACTACTTTGTCTTTAGGAACACCATGAAGAGAGGCCCACAAAAACGGCAGGGCTCTGAGCCAAATGCGGGACCGTGATTTGCGGATTTGCGGCAAAATTCCTCTCCTCCACAGGCAGAATTTCCAGCCTGCAAACAGGAGACGCAGGGCAGGAGATTCCACAGGGAGAGGGGATGACAAAAACCTTGAGGCTTCTCCCTATAGGTCAGGTTGCATTGGGTGGGTTTGGGGGAGCTGCCAGAGCTTGCCTACTTCCCCACCCCCACCCAGCAAATCAACTCACCCAGCAGTGGCGTCAGCAGCTCCTTTCAGCGCTCTTCAGCCGGCTCCTTCTGACCACTTCCTGGCCCCTCCCAACGGGGCCTCCCAGAGCGGTGCATCCAGATTATGTCATCTGGCTGCGTCACCCTGGAAGGTCACGTGGGAGAGGTCAGGAAGCAGGCAGAAGAAGATGGCTGGAGAGCACTGAAAGGAGCTGCTGCCATTGCTACCACCAGGTGAGTTGATTTGCCAGGCTGTGGAGGGTGGGAGGTGAAGCAAGCCCTGCCAGCTCACCCACCCACCCAATGCAGCCTGGCCTATGGGGAGGAGCCCCTGCGCTGCATTTGGCAGGTTGGGGAGAGAGGGGGGGGGGGGGAAGCCCTGGCAGCCCCCCACTCACCCACCCACCACAGCCCGGCCCAGCACAGTGAGGGTGAAGGACAGGGACCCACAGAATTGGGTTTGCAGAGTTTTGGTTTTTTTTAAATCCATGGAAGAATCGGGGCCCAGGGTAAGGGCTACCGAAGTCACAGTTTTCATGGGAAGATATTCTGAAGAACAAGTTGTCATAGGGCTGAATTGGGAACCTGTAAGAGCTGCAAGGACTGCAATGCAAATCAAAAAAGTGGTAGAGGACTTTTTAAACTAAGATCTGAAGGAAAGCCGATAGTTGCTCTGGAGCACGTGGTTCAGATGGAGGCAACCCAGACGGATGCCATCCATCATCAGAAGCGATACAGTGCATTCCAGTGAAGAAGACAGGAAAAAATCTGAGAGAGAAGAGGCAGCCATTAGTATGGGACAAACTTAAATACTTCCAAATTAAACAAAATATGCAAACAACAATCCCCAGTGGTTCAGGGCTGACACCCACCTGGCAGCTAAAATCTACTATCCTAGTTTTCTCACACCCCCGTAAGGGACAGCCTAGCTGTATCCCCATCACCAATGTTTTTCTCCAACCCCCTGCCCTTCTGTCTCGCTTCCTTGGTCAGCCAGAACAAGTGTGCCAAACTCCTTTGTCTGAGTTTTTTGCTAAACCACCTGCCTTTCTGTCTGCATTCCTTGGCTGGTTAAGGCAGGTGAAGCCATTTCCCTCATTTGGCTTCCCTTACTACTGAGGATTCTCCCTTCTCCACACTCTCTGTGGCCCTTAAGGCTCTTGCCAGTTTTCTTCCTTTGCTGGCTCTGGGATTGTCCGAAATAGAGATGTCCTGGTACTTTGCAGTGCCAGCACTGCGGAGCCTGCCTTAGCCCTGTGCTATTCTTTAGTTCTCACCCTGCTTAGAGTCAGGGTGTAGCCCCACTAAAGGTTTTGTTTCTAGCCATGGAACCTCCACTTTTTGACTTCTCATCCTAGTTTGAGACAACTTTTCCAGGACAATAGCTGTTTCTTCTAGGAGAAGTTAAGGAGCTTTTTCTTCTAGGAGTTGTCCCTCTGCCCTCAGCTAAGACTCCTTTTAACCCTCCCAACCGTGTTTCTTTTCCATGCACCCACAAATACCTCATGGGTTCAACACAATCTCTCAGTCTGTGTCCAGGCTGCCTACATCCCCCAACACTTTACCTAGGGACCCCAATCTGGCAAGGCTTCCATGAGCATCCCACTTTACCCCATCTTGAAAACCCCAAAGTCCATGAATTCACCTTACTTCGGGATCTACATTCTCATGCATAGAGTCCTCGAAGTCCACACACAAAACAGGTTCTGCAGTTGACAGTCCGCCCAAGGCTTTTCGCACCCCTCGGGCTTGCTCAGCCCCACTGAGGCGCTGATGCCAAAGCTTCAAGCTGGCACTCCTCTGCTGGTCTGCCAATCCTGCCTTACTACCTTGCCACCTGCTGCCAAAGCTGGGCCAGGAACCGGCACAATGTGTGTCCAAGTGTCAGGCTCCGGCAGCCAGAGCCTAGGGAGGGAAGGTGGGGAGGCGAGGAAAAGGAGGCAAGGGGAGTAACAAGGGAACCTCTCAGTCGCTCTCCGATACCAGGGAGACAAAGTGCTCAGCATAAGGGGATAGACAGGCTGGCCTAAGAAAGCATACAGTTCATCATTGAGGTCAAGGGATAGGGAACCAGGAAGAGGGAAACCAGGGACAGGGAATGGGAAGCCAGAGGCAGGGGACCAGAGACAAGAAGAGAGGGGTCAGAGGCAGGGAACAGGGAGCCCAAGGCGAGGAACTGGGAACTGGAGGCAGGGAGCAGGGGACCAGAGCTGGGGGAGCAACAGGGAACTGGAGGCAGGGGTTTGGGAAGCAACAGGGGAGACAGGAAACGGGGGACCAGAGGCAAGACACGGGAAATCAGAGGTGGGACGCAGGGGGGGCCTGCGGCAAGGAATGAAGAACCAGAAACTGGGAGCGGGATACCCAGGGCTGGAGGGGCCAAGGTCCAGGGAGCCAGGGAGCCAGCAACGACATGCTAGGGGTGTAGGGAAACGGCCCTTGTGGGGTCAAGGCCAAGGGGAAGAGTAGCAAGGGTACTAAGAAAGACAAGAGACGACCACAGGTCTGGGTTTCTCCTGCCGACAGACAGACAACCAAACAAGGGGCAAGACACGCTGGGGGATTTCAGGGCATAAGGGAAACAAACTAACATGGAGTTGGGGCAGGGTGTGAGTAGGGCCCAACCAGCATACACCCCATGCAGACAAACAGAGGTGGAAGGGAGCTGGGCAAGAAATGCCCCAACACACAATAAAGACAAACAGGGCAGGTATCAGCACAAGGGGAGGGGGAAGGGCATCACATGCTAGGAACACAAGAGGGAACACAACACACTAAGACTTACTGACACAAACAGAAGTTCAAGCAGAGCACAAGCAGGATGAGGCGAGGAGAGCAAGGGGCGTGAGCCAAGCAAGGGTCAAGGAGGAATGACCAGAAGCTCCGCACCTGCCACAGCCCTCAGCAGCCCTAAATACTGCACCGAGCCAATCAGACTGTGGCAGGTGGGCCCACGCCCTCCACCATGTGTACAGAGACACAGAGCGGGAGAGAGAGGGGGAATACCAAAAGAAGGAAGGGAGCTGCTCTCTACAGTGAGCGGCCAATAGCGCAGGAAGCAGGAAATGCCCTAGACAAGCCACAAGGCCGGGGGTTCAAGGCCCAGCCCTGACACCAAGAAGCTCCTTCAGGTGCCACTGGAACTCTACTATGAAGATGGGCCTGGGACTTGCCTCCATAATTACCGCTCAAACTACTGTACTCTCAGCTTTGGGCACACTCCTCCACTTCCCCACAGTTAAGGTTATGCTTACTGTTCAGCAGTACAACTCCCATTTCTAGAGTGATGATCGTTGCCCACATTCTTTACCACTGTGGCAGGGTGGGCCCTGGCCTGGATAGTTCCCAAATAGCTAGGTCCACACCGGGAATTAGCTCTAAAATGTCAATTTATCCACCAATGCATTGTTCCTCCACCAGATGCATATGTACAAGCTTTAACCAAGTTCTGTTCACTGGTTTACCTCACAGTCCATAATGAGTTCCCTGCTCGTACCAGATCTGCTGCCCTCTAACTCTGAAGACAGAGCTTTCCTAGCTCAAGTCTCTCTTGCAGCTCTCGTGGGCTCCTGGCTCCATCAGACAGTCATGCTTATGCTCCTCCTTCTCAAGCAGTTCCCGCTCACTAAGCTAGTCAGAGGCCTTTAACTTCTTGGTTGGCTTGGCCACGCCCTTCCCAGGTGTAGCTCTGAGGTGCAGAGTTTGGCCCCTTAAAAGGGCCAGTAGCCAAATGAGCCCCTGTGCTTCTAAAAGCTTCCACTGTTATCAGAGGATTGGAGGGTAGCAAACATAACACCAATATTTTAAAAGGGCTCCAGAGGTGATCCTGGAAACCACAGACCAGCGAGCCTGACGTCAATGCCGGGCAAACTGGTGGAAATGGTAGTTATGAACAGAATTACTAAGCTAACTAATAAACACGACTTAATGGGGAAGAGTCAACATGGATTTAGGAAAGGGAAGTCATGTTCACTAATCTATTTGAATTTTTTTTAGGGTGTAAATAAAGCACGTGGAGATGGGTGAGTCGGTTAATATAGTGCATCTGGACTTATAACGTCCCTCATGAAACGCTCGGCAGTGTCCTATTGAGTGTAGGAGAAAAGGTCAGTTTTCACAGAGGAGAGAAGTAACTAGTGGAGTGCCCCAGAGATCTGTACTGGGACCAGCGTTGCTTAATATATTCATTAATGAACTGGAGAAGGGAGTAAAGAGTGATGTGATCAAATTTGCAGATGAGACAAAGCTATTCAAGAATTGCCGTATGATCTTGCAAGACCCAGTGACTGGGCATCCAAATGGCAAATGAAATTTAATGTGGACAAGTACAAAGTGATGCACGTAGAGAAAAATAACCCAAACTATAGATATACAATCCTAGGTTCTAAATTAGGAGTTAATTTAGAGTCCAGGAAATTTAGAAATCAGGAAAAGGATCTTGGAGTCATTATGAACACATTGCTCAGCTCAGTGTGCAGTGGCAGCCAAAAAAGCAAATAGAACATTAGGAATCATTCGGAAAGGGATATAGAATAAAACTGAAAATATCATAATGCCTCTATATAGATCTATGGTATGACCACACCTGGGATATTGTGTGCAGTTCTGGTCGTCCCATCTCGAAAAAGACATAGTAGAACTAGAAAAGCCACAGAGAAGGGCAACAAAAGTGATCAAGGCTATGGAACGGCTCCCATATGAAGAGAGGCTTGATAGGTTGGGGCTCTTCAGCTTGGAGACGAGACAACTGAGAGGGAATATGATAGAAGTTTATAAAATCGTGAGTGTGTGGAACACGTAAATAGGGAACAGTTATTTACCCTCTCTAAGAGTACTAGAACAAGGGGACACTCCATGAAATTAACTGGCAGTAGATTTAAAAGAAACAAGGGAAAGTATTTTTTTGTACTCAACACACACTTAAGTTGTGGAATTTGTTGCCAGAAGATGTGGTCAAGGGTAGCAGTATAGGTAGTTTTAAAAAAGGACTGGATATATTCTTGGAGGATAGGTCCATTAATGGCTATTAACCAAGTAGGTTGTTTGTTTGTTTATTTATATGGCACAGCTTTCGCCATAGCCAAAAGCAAAAACAAAAGAACAGGAAATAAAATACAAGCAACAATGATAACGTAGAAGAAACTCCAAATATCAAAATATACAAAATACAATAGCAATCAGTGCTTAAAACCGAATAATAAATATTCGTCAAATCGTAAAATACGACAAAAAATAAAATCAATTGAGTAATCTCTGTTAAAAACATAGAAATCAAATTAATCTGGAATGTCAAATTCCTTTAAGCCATCCTTTTTTCTCGACCTTTCTTTCCCAGCAAGGTGGCCACTGCAAAGACCTCCTCCTGAGATGGCATTTTTAGCAAGGCCATACAAATATTATTACATTTAGGAGATTTTTCTATCAAAGGAGAGAGCCAAACATCTCTCAAATTTCAGTAATACAGGCATCTTAGTAAAAAATGATCTGAGGTTTCTATTTCATTCAGACTGCAAGGCCAACATCGCCTCTCGATTTTAATACCAGCATATCTGCCTTCTGTAACTGCAGTCTGGATGAGTTGGAAGCGTAACAGATGAGTTGGAAGCTCTCCGTAAAGCTTTGCCAGACAATTTAAGTAAGGCTCAAATGAAACAGTACTCTTAATTTCCCATAACCACGGAGCTACCTTCCAGCTATGAACTATCGCCAGAACTCCCTGCTTGGCCAGATCCTCCAATCTAGAGAGGATCTCCCTTCCAATAATGTCAATAGATTTCCCGCAGAAATAAGAAAGGGAGAAGCCCATGTTGTTTAAAAGGAAGACAAGGTATTTTAACCTGGGGTAAACTCTATTTCCTATGGATTCAAGTTCCTCCATAAGACATTGCAAAGACAGCGCCTCCGCGCTCTGAGTCAGAAGTCTTAGCCGATACCTAATTAAGGCCATTTTGCTCAAGCAGTCTATCGAGAGTGAACCTGTCTCTGCACGAGCCACTATTCTAGGTACAGTTTCCCCCACCATGAGTAATTGACGGAAGGATTGGTTTTCGGGACGTACCTCTTACTGTTGGGGGCTGGAACAAAACGGAATGGATCGTCAATTGTGACTAAGGTGGCCATACCGCGCTCATTAAAAGAGGACATTTATGAAAACTACATGGTGCAGGAGGAGTGCAAGCCAACATCTCATCTTACCCAGCAGGTCCCCAAAAACTTGAACAACTTTTGGGATCTGTCTGTGTGGTGAGATACATTCTTAAAAACTATATATTTGTAATCAGTATTTTTTTACGTGCTTCCGTAGTGCTTTTATAATACTTTCTTAATGTGTAAGTCAATTGGGCAGGCAATAAATTGTAGTTTTTAGTTTTAAAGACTGTTTTCTTATTTAAATATTTGGACAGAGTAGTACAATTTTGTGGAAGCTGGCTAAGAATATATACTGGCTAAGTACACATATTTGCTAAGGACATATGCTAGTATATTAACTCTTGTCAGTCCCACTTAAAGTGGAACAAGTGGGAATTCTGTGGAAGCTGGCTACGAACATATGCTAGTATAGTAACTCTTGCCAGTCCCAATTAACACTGAATAAGTAGACTTGTAAGGAAAAATTAAGTTTTCTTGTGGCGATCCCTGACCCCTGGTGGAGACAATTCCTGGGAGAATCTTGAGGTAACATGGGAGACAGGTGTCCTGGAGTATCTGACCGTACAGGCTGCAAGTGATCCTGCGGGAAACACCTCCATGGGGAGGGCTGTTCTCTGGAATCCTGGTTCTGGTGCCAGGGGTGCGTCTCAAGCAGGAGTAGCAGCGAGAATGGTGCTCATAGCAATCGTCACTATACTCAGAGGGCTCCCGTCACATACGAGGGTAACAGCAGCTAAGAGGGAATAGTTCCTTTTTCTCCACGGGTTTCTTGGTCGACACTACAGAGTCGTAGATCTGCGTGGTACCTTGGACTTCCAGATTGGTCCTTGGTGCCATGGGGTTCTGGGCTGGCTTCTATATGGCGGGAAGCTGGCGAGCCACGCCTCAAGAGACTTGGTTCAACGTTGGAATATACGGTCTCCATTCTTAGGGACCAGACTGGCACCGCAGGTTCCCTAGGCAGAGACTCTGAGAAGCTGGAAAGGGATCCGATTCTCCTTTTCCTCTTCCTCCTCCTTTTTGGTGGCTCTTCCACCTGTACTGCATCCTCCCGTTCCTCCTTGATGGGGGATGTGATATGAGCTGGGACAGTACCATCAGGAGGTTTGGTGTCAAGGACAGGCTGAGATCGGTGTCAGGAGAAGTGGAAAATGCTTTAGGCATCGAGCTGACAGTTGAACTGGTGGGCACTGACTTGATAGGGGTGTGCTGGCAGACCACAGGCCCCACTCCAGCGCTCCTCTCCAAGCCTGATTGGGCCTTCCTCACCCCCTTGTAAGGCTCTCCTCGTTAGGATGTCCTGGAGGCACAACTTGTGATCTTTGCACACCCTAGAGGGCTGCACATGCCTTCATGTCACGACCCTCTCCAAGGCAAACAATGCACTTTCCATGCTGATCAGTGATGAAGAGAGGAATTGGGTCCCTTACCTTGGGAATTCCTTTTCTATGTCCCTCGAGGGAGGTCATTCGGACATAGGGAGCGATCTCCTGGACGACCACTAGGAGGCAGCACAACTTTTGCTGGGAGCACGTAGGGAGAACGCTCCCCCGCCATCCCAGTAGTAATAAGCCGAGGACCAAGCTTATCTGAAAAACTTAGCATATATTAGTAAAACAGACCCCCGAAGGGGCAACAGATAACTAGACACAACAGAGAACTAATCTCAGCGCCCAGGTAAACCCAGGTGGGCCGAATGACCTCCCTCGAGGGACATAGAAAAGGAATTCCCAAGGTAAGGGACCCAATTCCTCTTTCTATGCCCTCTCGTCCGGTAATTCGGACATAGGGAGGTACCAAAGCAGTAAGATAACAGATGGGAGGGACTGGGCGCTTATTGAGGATTTAGAACCCCCTGAAGCACCCGCCTCCCAAAGGCGGCCTCGAAGCGATCTATTTTATAATGCTTCGTGAATGTGTGGAGACTCCTCCACGTTGCCGCTCTGCAAATTTCTAATGTGGGAGCCCTGGCCCGGAAAGCCCAGTTAGTGGAAGCTGAACGGGTCGAATGAGCTAGAAATCTAGCTGGAGGTACTAAGTCTAAGGCTCTATAAGCGTCTGCTACACAAGCAGAAATCCACTTGGAAATGACTGATTTTGAGACTTTTTTACCCTTAGAGTGAGGGTGGTAGCTCACTAGTAGGGAAGAAGATTTCCTAAAGGCCTGAGTACGCTCTAGATAAATTTTGAGTGCCCTTCTAACGTCCAGAGTGTGCCATAGCTTCTCTAAGGTGTGGCGAGGCTTAGAGCAAAAAGAAGGTAGGACCACCTCCTGAGCTAGGTGGAAAAAGGAGGGGACCTTAGGAAGGAAGGTTGGATCCAGTCTGAGCAGCACCGATTCTTTCCTAAATATGCAGAACGCTGGGTCGATAGACAGTGCCCCGATTTCTGATACCCTTCTTGCTGATGTTATGGCGACAAGGAAGGCCATTTTAACTGACAGAAAGTAAAGCAATGCTTGGTGTAGAGGTTCGAAAGGAGGGCCCGTTAGTGCCTTAAGGACCACATTGAGGTTCCATGTAGGAAAACGGTGTACTACTGGTGGGGCTAAACGTTTGGCCACCCTCAAAAATTGCTTGACGTGTAGACGCGCAGAGAATCTATGACCAGAAGAGGAGGCTATGGTACTGTCAATGGCCGATAACTGTCTCGCCAGCGTGCTGGGGCGAAGTGCTTTATCAAGCCCTTCCTGCAGGAATTGGAGGACTTGAGGAACGGAAGGCTGACGAGGTGAAATCTGACGTGACTGGCACCAGCGAACAAAAATAGTCCATGTAAACTGGTAAATCCTTCTAGTTGATTGGCACCAGGAGGCCAAGAGCGTCTGGATTACTGGAGCTGAGTACCCCTGGGCTCGGAGAGCGGCGGTCTCAATAGCCAGGCTGTCAGCCTCAGGAACTCTGGCTGTTTGTAGCGAAGAGGCCCCTGGGTGAGAAGGTCTGGTGTTACTGGTAGAGGGAGATAATTTCCACTGGATAGGCTGAGAAGGTCTGGAAACCACGATCTGCGAGGCCAGAATGGGGCTATTATTATGACTGTGGCCTGCCGCCTCTTGGCTCTGCTGATTGTTCTCGCTAAGAGAGGAAAGGGGGGAAAGGCGTATAGCAGGCCGTGGGGCCAAGGGTGACAGAGCGTCGTGAGCCTCCGCCTGTGGGTGTGGGCTTCTGGCGAAGAATCTCTGCGTCTTGTGATTGGAGACTGACGCAAAGAGGGCCACTACTGGGGTTCCGAAGGAGGTTACTACAAGATTGAAGGCTTGCGGGGAGAGAGTCCATTCCCCCGGGTCCAATTCTCATCTGCTGAGCCAGTCCGCTTGTACATTGTCCTGGCCCCTGATGTGTCTGGCTGTCAGAGAGAGCAGATTGTCCTCCGCCCAGCTGAGAAGAAGGGAGGCCTCCTTGTGGAGGGACGAGGATCGGGATCCTCCTTGATTGTTCACATAAGCCTGCGTGGTAGTATTGTCTGTGAAGACAAGTACATGTTGATTCCGCAGCTGTGTGGAGAAGTGAAGGAGTGCTAGACGGATAGCTCTGAGCTCCAGCCAATTAATGCTGTGCTCTAGTTCGTGGTGTGACCACGATCCCTGAGCCGTGTGGGAATCGAGGTGGGCTCCCCACCCGAGCAGGCTGGCATCTGTGGTTAGTATGAGTCTCTCTGGTTCTGAGAAGGGAACTCAGTTGGCAAACCTGTGTGTTTGTTCCCACCACGCTAGAGACTGGCGAGCAGCTCGGTTGAGGGGTATGGACACCGGCCTGTTGTTGATGATTGCTGCTTGCCAGGGCCGCAGAAGAGCCTGAAGTGGGCGAGAGTGGAAACGCGCCCATTGAAGATGGTGTATGAGCGATATCATCAAGCCCGGGAGGGATGCCAGGGTGAGAATTGACACCTGCGGGCAGTCTCGAATTGCATTGATGAGAGCTAATAGCTTGGTTTGCCGTTGGGGAGGGATGAACACTCTGTTTAGGCAGGTGTCGAACACTACTCCCAGATGTTTGAGACGTTGAGCTGGCGTAAGATGGCTTTTGGGAACATTGATGATAAAGCCGTGGTTCTCAAGGTACTCTCTGGTTCGAGTGAGATGAGTCTGGGCCAGCTGTAGAGATGGTGCTGTAACTAGCAGATCGTCTAAGTATGGGTATACTGCTATTCCCTCTAGTCTGAGCGACGCTATGAGGGGGGCGAGAACCTTCGTGAAGGTACGAGGTGCTGACCCCGACCGAAGGGGAGAGCCCGATACTGCCAGTGTTGGCCTTCGTAGCAAAATCTGAGCCATCTCTTGTGTGCAGTGAGGATGGGTACATGGAGGTATGCGTCTTGCAGGTCCTGAGATGCCATCCAGTCGCCCTGGGTAAGGGCTAGGGATATGGAATGGAGGGTTTCCATCTTGAAGCGTTGCCTGCGTAGTGCTCTGTTGAGACGCTTGAGATTGAGCACCCCCCTCCATGAACCGGATTTCTTCTGCACCAGAAAGAAAATCGAGTAGACCCCTAGTCCACGCTCGTGCCACGGTACTCTCTCTATTGCCCCCAGTCGTTGGAGCCTGGAGATCTCCGCCAGCATATGTTTGTGTTTGATTGGATTGTGGGAGCGAGGAGACATTCTGAAAATATCCCGAGGGTAGCATCTGGTTTCGATCGAGTACCCTCTCGAGACTGTCTGAATGACCCATGCATCTGTTGTATCTCGGGCCCATCTTGGTGCGAAGTCTAGTAGATGAGCGCCTATCTTTAGAGAGACGGGGTAAGAAAAAGCAGTCTAGTCAGGACTCTTGCCTGCGTGGCGGTGATCCTGATTGACGGTTCTGCTGGTGCTGAGTTGATGGTCTGGTGAACTTGGCTCCCCTGCCTCTCTGGAATCGATTGCGGTTAGCAGTGTTCCAGGAGGGTTG